>VZTL01063565.1:0-15943 GCA_013400535.1 Scopus umbretta
AAAGAAAAAAAAATTATTTCACACATGTGCTGGAAAGCTCTAACACACAGTTGTTGTCTATTAGGTGTTTAACAATGTGTGTAACTCAGACTGCTTTAAAGTGGGGAGGGGAAAGACATGTGCTTCTGTGATTTCCATGTTGATTGTAGTCCAGGTGTAAAAGAGACTGGAGCTACCTATTGAACTGTGAGCTAATTACAAGAAGAAACAGATGTTGTCTACTAATGAGGATGCAGAGCCATGAGAAGCATCTTAGCTGGTGAAGGATAAACATGTCTTCTGCTCCTTGAGTGAGCAGCAGTCTACAAAAGGTGTCTTATGTCTATGACCCATGTTGCCACAGTATCTGAACAACTCACAAATGATAGTATGTTTGCCTCTGTCAAAAGCTGTGCAACAGAAGAATGCATTAGCCCCAATGATGATCAAAGCATAAAATAGACCCAAATCAGCTTATTTGCACTCCAGTGCTTTAAATACAAATCTATGGTTTGCCTCATGCTAGTAATTCCGAACCCAGCATTTCATGTATCGTTTAATCTCTTTCACTGCTTTACTACCCTATGATAGCATAATCTCCTACCTCTATTAACCTCACTGCTCCTTCTGTTTCCCCTCAGGGGCCTGTAAGTCTTCTGCCTCACAGCTGTTTATCATGATGTATGGGATGTTTCTTTTAGCCCTCAAAGAGTTCATCTGGCCTTCGAGGTTCCTCCTCCTCTTCCTCACCCCCAGGTAATAAGGAACTGCTGCAGTTCTCAGCTGCACACCAATTTCCGTCTTGTTACCCTCCCCACACATACCCTGACAGTTTCTCTGTACACTACGTACTTTGTCTCCTGAACAGCGTTATCTGTAGTACTGTAAGGCTGCCATCAGCATGAGTGAGCTCTCTAATTGCAATGCTTATGGATTATTACAGTTTAACACCAGGGGAAAAGATTGGAGAATTTATCTCCAGTATAACTCCACTGACAGCAGTTACAGCATGGATCATTTCAAGGATCACTTCAACCTTTTGCATCCTCTTCTCCTCCAAAATTTGGTCTAAAATGTATGTAATTTTAAGAAAACAACGGCTACTTTTAGTCCTATTAATTGCTCTTTTCCTTATTGACAGAGGTGCTCTGAAACACATCATATCCTGCAAAGTTTTGAGGGACGAGAAATTATGCAGAGAAAACATCACAGTTATGCAGGTGTTGCTATTCTATAACCTACTGCACAAAGCTTTCCATACTTGCAAAACATTAAAAAGGAGCAGTAATTTCGAGTGGCTCAGGGAACTCCTAATGGAGTCCTTCCTTTTTATTTTCCTCTCCAGTTTTAAAGTATTATTTACTGTAGTATTCAATTAAGAACAAGGGTTTACTATAGCAACCATAGCAGTGAGAGGTACTATTCATACATAGTCTCTGAAATACAAGCTTTTAAGCACCTTCTTAGCAACACTTGTTGATAAACCTATGGCATAGGAAAGTGTTATGTGGTTTATAAGAAGTGACTCGCACGCTAAATTAAGTCTGCAGGAACTGTATTGCTTAAGGTCTTCCCCTTCCTCTGTGACTTTAACCTCCTAGAATTAGCACACTTGTTACCAGAGAACAACACTAATAAAAATACAAAGACATCATCTTTGGAAAAGGACTACAAAGGAGGATCTGTCATGTGGCAGCTTTTCTCTCTGCCACTGTGTGGCAGCAAAAGTTGTTTGTGATTCACTGTATCAGTATCTTCATACGCATTCCAGCTGTGACCTCGCCATCACTCATTCTGGGGACCCTCTCTCATTCAGCATCTGCCAGCTGTCAGCATGGGACTCCAGGGAAAATTATAGAAGATTTCTGGAAAATTACAAGGGGCAGCAGAAGGGAGGATTTGATTTGTTTCTATTTTCTCTGTATAAGGGAGTTCAGGTGCCTACAGTTTGCCAGCTTTCTGACTTGCTTTGCCTGGGTGTCTCTCTCCATTCTTCTGTAGTCTTCCACTTCACTGTGTTAGTTTTTCTCATGTCTCTCAATTTCACACACTTCCTCTTCCCATGATGTCAGAGTTTAAAAGCAGTCACGGTCTTCAGAGACAATTTTCTTCTTCTCAGTACTTACTTCTTGACGGACCATCCAAGTCTGCTCAAATCCATTCCACAAGAATGGTAGAGCAACAAAGAATCCTCTACCCTTCTGATACAGAGACTAGATATTATTTAGACATATTAATGAGTATCAATCATTATCTTCCTTGACAAGTTTTCCTTCCTCAAGCTGTATTCCTTTTACAAAGGTACCTTCCAGACCCAGCAAAGCTGCAAATGGATGTGCACTGGGAAATCCCGCAATTAACAACTGAGGTTAACCACAAGCAGATAAGACCATTTTAAACATGCCTGTCTTTGTCTAGACTAGACGCTAAGTGGTGTTTGAAGTATGCTCACTTTAGATGCTATGAGTAATTCTGTTTTCACATTCCCACCTGTGCTTCCCCTACTGGTTGAGAACATCATAGCAAATATATTCACAGTTCCTGTGGATTTGATATTCAGGATTCTCACTCTTTCATCAATTGAGGTATCATTGAATTCAAGCTGGCAGCGTTCCATGCTGCAGGACAGAAGTGCTGATCACTGCATCCTGATTTCTTATCTCATTATGGCCTATATTTTTAACTCATGTACTCGGTTGCTTTTTCCACTTCCTTCCTAAAATCAAGCTGCTAGCATGGTCAGGTAACCACTTCACTCCACTGCAGGGTAACTATATTGGGGCAATAGCTGAAGCAGCTATTTTGTGTGTATTGTTTGTAAAACATGTCGGAATTAAGCAAGCTATATGCACACACAGTATTACTGTTCTTTCCAGAAAGCTATCTGCAAACATGTTCAAAACTACATTCCACCATGAATTTAGGGGAGAGTGTTAGATTTACATAAAGGCCAAACACTCCTTTAGGTAGGAGCTCCTGGTTTCTACTGTTGTCCAGGCTATGGCTGTAGAAAGCATCTGAGCACATGTAAGAAAGGACCTGATCAGCTGGAATTGGGTGCTGTTGATTACAGCTGTTAATTGAAGAAGACTTAAGAGAAACACAGATGCACACCCTAGGCTCAGCAGAATGAAACAGCTCTGAGCACTCATGCAATTACAGCTGGAGAAATAGAACCACTATGGAGTATCAGACCACTCATTAACTTCTACTGCCAAGGTTAACACCTATATTTTAGCCCTCTCATGTATATACTGTGAAACTCCCTTTGACTGTCCACTTCTCTCCTCCTGCTGTAGGACCCAAATCAAGCCCCAATTAGACTGTTTTCAATCTTCTTAAAAAGCCAGGGACAATTTTAAGTGAAATGTTGTTGCACAAATTGTTTTAATTAAAAGAACCCTATTTTCTCCTTGACTAGAATCATACCCCAGATAGCAACAACACTGAAACAAAAATCAACAGGTGGCCTGTTTGCCAATTACCTGAGCATCACATCTGCTTTCAGCACATTTTCAGTAGGAGTTGGTTACATTCACTCAGACTTTTATAGCCTGACTTATTAATGACTGTCTTCATCCAAAAGCTAGAAATTCCACTGAATCACTTCAAAAAGATGTTAAGACAAGTTATACGCTTTGGCAGGCTGATGCCAAACAAAAAGTGTAGCCAGGGTCTCATTCATTAAAAATCATGCTATTCAGCTCCAGCACATCCATTGGTTTGCTATTCTGGAAGGCATAATTTTATGCTGATACTTTCCCAAGTCCCACATTGCTACATATTTTGAATATTTTGTCCCAATATGGTCTGATTATTGCTAAGTGGGAAACCACTGCCAGCAAATTTCATGCAGGCTGGATTTAATCTCAGAAAAGGGTGGAGGATGAACATTACAAAAGGCCTTCTACTGTGCCATCCTTCAGCTCAAACTATTTGGCAAGCCACAGGCAGGCTTGGTACCTATGCTAAGCTCCCTGTTGCTCATATCTCCAAGAAAGCTCTCTTCAGCGTAAATTCAAAGCTCTGCTTCCTTAGCTGGAAGCCAGCAGGAGCTGTGCATTCCCTGTGGACTGTGAAAGAAAATCCCCCAGGCCTAGACCCCCAAGCAGACTTAATGCACTGATTAAGCACCTGAAGTCCCTCTGTGTTACTGTCCCCAGGCTCTTGATACTCCCACTAGCACCTCAGAGCAATCCTGTGCGTTACTGTAGGACCAGCTCCACAGAAAATGTAGCTGTAAGTTGCCTTCCTTTTATATGGGAGAAAAATTAAGTGTTTCCTCAGTGTTCAAAGGACTGACACAGGTTGTGGAGGCTCTGGATTCAGCTCTTTTCCTTGTTTGAGTTATGTCAGGCTCTTAGCTCTCTGGTGGAACAGATGTAACCATCAAGCTAATTCTAGGAAAAGACTCTTGCTGGAACCATAGGATTGCTGTGAGAGATGAAGAGTGTGATCAAAGGGATAGGGAAGTCCCTTGAAAGACAGCAGATATGGATTCTAGTTCTTTCACCAAAGACTTTACATTAAGACTTCCTATTAAGAAGTTGTTGGAAAAAAATACAACCGACAGACTCGAAAAGATCTGAATCCAGGTCTCCCACTCATTTGCCAAGTAAACCTCTGCTCCTGAGTGCTTTCTTGGGCAGCTCCCACAGAGGGAACTGAAACCTTTTGGTAACACAGACTTTCACTGTTGGAACTCACTCTGTATTTGAGGTATGGGTTCAAATCTCCCCAGGAAACCCAGTTGTTGGTGTGGAATACGATCAGTCTAGGTGAGAAATGTTTTGGAAGTAAAGCATTCTGAAAAATAAAAGCTTATGCCCCAACTTTCAGGAAAGAGCAGCTGTTTGTGAAGCCTAAGTGGGCAGATGTCTCATCTGACAGCGCTGAATGTGGTAACTCAGTTCTTGAAAGGGGCACAACTTTCAACATACACTTACCTTCAGCTTGCAGGCGAATCACACTCTGAGATGCCTATTTCCCCCTGGATACTGCAGAGATAATCTAGGTACATCAGTCAGCTTTGTGGTGTTACAAGCTGTAAATGCTTATGTCTTTGTGGCTTTGCGTACTAAGTGTTACAGGAATTTATATGATTTTATGCAATTATATTCTTCAGGAACAATTCTTTTACCCACATGCCAATGGCTTCTACCCCACATGCTCAGGTTTGGAAGGCAGCTGCTGAGGAAGGGATGCTGCCAGCCAAACTACCAGTGTTTGATGTACCTGCTTACAGCGGGGCAGAAAAAAATCCATGTTCATAATAGTAGTCTAAAGCTGACTAAGGTGAGAGACTATGATGCAGGCTTTGTCACAAGCCCTCTAGATTATCAGCAGAGATGAGAAAAGGTATCTGCTCTCCACCTTGCTGATGACTAAGCCAGAACAGCTCTGCAGGGCTGCAAGCAGAAGAGAAGAGATGAGACACTTTTGCTGTGACAAGATCAGCTCTAAGACCACCAGTAGGAAGAGGAATTGGAGCAACCACTTGACACAAATTTAGTGGGACAGCCAGTGGTTTTCAAGGGTTTGCAAATAGTGATTTTTTCAGCTCAGCAGCTGAACCAGAAAAAAAAAGCATAAATATTTTATTTTATTTGGATTGAACGAAAGCCTTTGTTTTTAAATCCATCATCTTTCCTTTGTGTTGAATAAGTGCCCCATCTGAGCCAAAATGGGATGTTTTGTTTTCAAGGACTTGGAAGAAAAGCAAAAGAAATGAAGGGTTAGATTCACAGAGGTGGTAGAAGAGGCTGTCTCCAGTGTAACAGTCCTTCAGCAATGGTTGGTGAACTTACCTCAGATTTGCGAAGTCATCCCTCAAAAACTAATTAATAATGGGAGCAAAGATTAAAACCCAGGTCCCTGCTGAGTGTTTTGTATATTAGATTAGGAAGTTGTGGACTCTGAACTCACAAGCATACACAATCCCTTGAGGAGGATCCAAAGGTATCCCATCTCTAAATACCCCATTGCCTGCTAGCCAAGGCACATTTCTGTGTGAGGGGACATTGAAGGAAGGGGGCAAATCCTCAGTCTGAGAAGTAATTGATCTGGATTCTGTCATGTACTAGAGGTTTTCACCATCTCCCCCTCCCTCATCCTGTTCTGCTGAATTTATGCAGTAAATTAGACTGACATCTGCCAGTAATGAGGTAGCTACAGCAAATGCTGCCCCAGGGTGAGAGACGGCCTTCTCAGCATCCCTTCCAGCTCCCTCTTTCTGCGATCCTATGATCCTGATTGATGAAGAATTCTTGGGTGAAACAAACGCACTATTTACTATTTGTTTGTGTAGCATAACAAGTTACCTAAGGGTGAATGAAACAGGATAATGGCTATCTGGGTTAATTATCGAAATGGGTTTTCCCTAGACACTCTCTAATCATGCTGAATGTCCTACCATTATACAGCAAATTATCTGGGGCCAAAACAGAAGCAGCAAACAAAAGAACTACTGCATAAAGGGAAATGACTGAAGGAATAGAAAGCTACTTTCTCGTGGAAGTTGAATTTTAAATGTTAACTGGACTATGGCAGAGTTTATTAGAAACTCCCTGGCTTTGAGAATTAATTTCACGTATTGAAATATTCCACAGAATCAAAGTGTCAATTTTCTCTCTTTATCCAGAGGTTATTTCTGTCTATCTCCAATGGCAGTCCTCTCCCAAACATTCACCCTCAGGATGGAGGCTCGTTCCCATGACTCTGATCCTTTCCCCTGTCGCAGTGTCAGTCTATGGCATAGCTTTGCCTCCTGTTAGACTTCCTGAGGAAAGCCAAAGCTAATGCCAGGTTTAGAGACAATACTGTCCCTCCATGGACTGTAATATGAGGCTGCAAAGCAAACTTTGCTTTCAAACAGCCACAACAAAATAACAAATCCGCCCCTTCATTTTCTACACTCTATTTTCCTAATTAGGTGGGTGGGAGAACAAATGTCCACATGCAGAAAGTAGGTGGGCATAGGCTGGATAAATCTCATGCTCCCAATTCTTGGCATGGAACAGCACAGCCATTATCCCTTCTAAATGTCAGGGAACTAGCTCCAACTCTTCGAGGTGCCAGACACCTGCTCCCACTACTCCCAGCTTTGCCTTCTGCTGTTGCATCTCTCACTCACAGGCCTTGGTGTAATTCCACTCTGCACAAATTGAGCCGTAAGTGCCAGGAGAGTGGGATTCTGAAAGCATTTCATAGAAAGGCACAGACCAGGGCAGCAACAGACCCACAAGGAGGGACACAGCTGTCACTTCCATGAAGAGGAACCACTCAGTACTGAGACTGCACATTGATAAAAAGCCAGCAGAGGGTTAAAGCAAGATGCTTTCTTGCAGGCAGATTAAGTGAAATGTGTTTAGGGATTTTTTTCACAACAAAAAGAGGCAGAAGAGCCACAAAAGGCTATTGAAAGAAGATACTGAAAGAAGCTCTCCTATCTGACACCCAACACAGAAGCAGTGGCAACAGAACAAGGCTGTCACATTGAAAAAGCAGCTCTTCCAGCCACAGGCTGGGCTGCAGGGCAAATCGTGTGCAGTGAAGACCTCAAATACAGGGGAATCTGTCTGACTTAGTGCAAGGAGGCAGCAAGATTGGCAGAGCCTGCCTCGGGAGGTCATCAGTCCCTGCTTATGATCAGGGCTCCCTACACACTCCTATCTAACAGTTTAAGATCATCAGCAACCATGATGTGTAGTAGTAGAAGAAACACCTGCTAGGAGGTGGGGTGGAGGGTAAAGAAGAAGAGGTGAGAGTGCTTCTCAGTTTCTGTCTCTGGCCTCACTGCTCATCTGGGGCAAGTGACATCTAATGGGCAGCAGCAACCCTAGCACTGTTCCCATTTGCACTGTATAGTGAAGCAGCCCAATGGCCAAAAGAGGAACCTGCTGCAGATCATCGCAGCATTCCAACACAGTCCAGAAAACCTATCACCATTCTTTGCAAGGTGGAAGTGTTTAATGCCCCAGGCAGCTGTCAGCCCATGCCCTTGCTGGAGAGGCACTGACAGCTCTGCCACAGGGACAGTGTGGTTCCCCACTCCCTGATCTGCACAAAATGTGCCGTGGTGTTCACACCACTCGTGTCAGCTGAGCGGAGCAAAAACAGCTGGAACTGGTTGGAGAGCACGCACACAAGCATGCTGCTCTTCTGGTATATTTGCGGGAGGGCAATGCCAACAGGCAAGGGAAGTAGCTTTTGCACTGAAGACTTGGAAGCAGAAAGAGATATACCTTGCCACACTGGAGGCGCAGGGAACATGGGTAGGAGGAAGACGGAACATGTGCCACAGCCTAAGATGGTCACTCCTGTAGACAACTGCCAACATCCCCAGCTTGGTTAGACCATTATTTACAATATACACTTCTGTGACTAAAAGTGTATCAATTTCAGATTCCTTGGCAAATAACACAGTGTGCCATTTCTGATGTACTCCTGCTTGTTACACAAGTTATTGATATAAGCAGGGTTATTTATCTGCTGACTGCTCCACAGCACATCACAACCCTTGTAGCAGAACAAGTTCACCACTCTGCTTAGCTCACGCCTCTTTGGGCAAACCTGCGGACTGCTAGCCATAGCACTGCAGATCAAGCAAGCCATTCAGTGTCAAACTACAGAGACAGGTTAAGCAAGCCAGTTGGTAACTTGCTTTCTAGTTCATCACATGGTTCCACCACTTACATGGAATTAGCAGAGCTGCTCAGTTTTCATGGCAGTAGCAATACTGTCACCACGACTTTCAGGCACTTCAAATTACCTGTTTTGTGAAAGCCCTGTGTGCATTATTAACACATATTTAATGCATAGTTCCATGAACAGTGGCGCCACCTGAAGACAAAACATTTCTTGCACTTGAGGAATTATGATCACCCAAGAAAAATGGGACACTTTTCAATAACACAACCCTTTCTGCCACACCATGCTGCTCTAGAGGCTACCCACTAAAGACACCAAATAACACGCCAAGCAAAATACAACCATGGATGTGACTACTGAGTGGTTTCTTTGGCAAGGAAAAGCACTGCTCTACCAATACAAACCATTTGTCAGCCAAATGCTTCCACAAATGACAGACCAGTTGTCCCCATGAGTGGCTCTCAGAAAAGGTCCTAATTACACCATGCTAATGCAGAGGAGGAAACTTATTGAGTGGCATAGAAACAGAAGAATATTCCCAGACTACTTTGCACCTCATTCCCAAACTCACATGACTCCCCTATATGTCAGCTCGAGTAGCAGTGTTAACTATTCCATTTTCTCTGGAATTGGTGAGAATCAGCTTGAAAGCTCTTATGTAGGAATTTAGTCTTTCCCTCTGAGAATCATGAACGTTAATCAAACTATACACTGCAAATTAATAATTTTTAATTGATATTGCATAGCACCTAGCAATTCCCAACCAAGTTACAGAAGGTTGAACAATGTTCAAATAAGGCAAAGATATTGTCCTCCAGGAGACAAGAAACAAACAGATGGAGGGGGTGCATGAGAAACTGAGAAATTATGTAGATTTCAGTCACATTCTGAGTCTTTTTTTTAAAGAACAAGTCACTTTATAGTGGAGGGTTTCTGTTACTGTAGGGTTTTTTAAAGGAAAATCATTATTGGAAACTGCAAGATATGTGCCAAGCACATATTTTTCTTACTGAATTTCTTATTTTCTAACCTCATATAGTGCTTCAAAATGCATTGCTATGGGCAAGTATCCTTCTGAAGGAAAACCACTGAAAATCACTATTGAGATTAACATCTGGCATATAAAATAAGACAACAAGTAGCTGTATATGGAAAGCAGGAGAAATACTTGCCTAACCAGATGTCAATAGGTCAAATTTTGATCCCAGATAACCAGTCTGAAATAAATCTGTTTGCATGAGCACTAACCTGATGTGAGTGGGTTAAATGAGCTCAGAATCTGCCAGCCAAACACACAGTACACTTGAAACCTTGTTGCTTGGCTGATATGAGTCTCATTGTTGGGAGCCATGTGGATTTCCACTTCTGGAGTATTAACTTCTTTTCAGCCAGCAAAATCCACAGGATCTGTTTGTCTTGGAATCAGAAAGTGCCAGCTGTCTACTTCACCCAGTATGAATAAATGCAGATTTACTGTTTCAAAAAGATTTATAAAGAACAGTGGTTGTCTGAAGCCAGAAACAGCCTTTTTAATCTCCACAGGCAATGTCCAGACATATTTTCCTTTTTAGCGACCTGTAGCCCAGAAACTGAAGACTGCATATGAAGATCCCTAAAGATCAACCTTCAGAGAGAGAGAGAAAGTCAGATTCTAGTTGGGGCTATTGAAGTTTCCAGGTTATGTCTGCATTATGTGCTGCCTTGGAGAAGTGCCCAATTTCAGCTTATACAGGAAGCATTAGCATGGCCAATTGTGCTATAAACATCAGAAATAACACATGGTCCTTCCTGAGTTTGTCGCACAGCATCTAGCTTGATAGAAGGAAAGAAGAGGGAAGTCAAAGCAATGGAGAAGGAAGAGGAAGAGTCAATGAGTCCTAAGGGGAAAGGAAGGGAATGACTGCCTTCAATTTAAGGGAGAAAGTAAGATGGAGATGAGAGCATCTAAGCTCCATTAATGTTGTCTATTTCTCTTCCCACCCGTGCAAACCAATCCATGAAATTCAGCAGGCTAGTAGGTCTGTCTCTGTCTCATTCCTAGTGCAAGCACAAAAGCAGCACCTGCTGTTGCTATTGCAAGAGAAAAACAAATATCTGACAGAAGGGAAGGGAGAAAGAAGTATAATCTAGATGGCTTGCTCGTCACTTAAATGGAACCCAATGCTAAAAAATTCAGCTTACACTTATTGTCCCTGACACAGAGGGCCAACAAAACAACCACAAATCCTGACCCTATTTACATTATGGCAGCTTAAGAAAAAAGGATGCTTGGTCTTAATTACCCCTGTTTGAAAACAACCTCAGATTTGGATACAAAACCAGAAAGGCTCTAAACTTTTTTGCCCAAAATAATTTAAAAGCTTCCCATGCAAGATTTCAGCTCAAAACACCCAACCATGCAAGGTGGCACATATATCACAAAATACTGTGACTGGGATAGAAATCTCGAGAACATCTCAGACCACTGCAGACCTGAACCACAGATCCACCAGGTCTCACACATGAAATACGGGATATACTTCTGAATCCTATCCGGCACTCTTCTCATCCATTGTTTTACCTGTCTTTGGTGGTTGACTAAGCAGTACTGTGGCTTCTCCTCTCACCCTGGGACCCTGCAGGTCCTTTGTTTCTCCAGACTGCTGTATCCAGCATGTACAGTTGCACTGGAGAAAAGGCAGATGGTTTTCTGTGCGAGAGTACATGCCCCAGCAGCTGTCTAGCATGACAGCCCATAACAATATGACCCAATACTTGGGAGTATGCACCAGCATGTCAGATGCTCCTTTCATTACGTGTCCCACAACTGTTGTCTCACACTGAAAGAAGACTGAAAACGTACACTGGGTTGGTCTGAACGCCAAAAATAGCTGAAAACACAGGTCCACATTTAAACCAGCCCAAATACCTTGATCTAGCTATAAAGGTGCACCATCCAGACATCATTGTAGGAACAGGACTCAGACTAACCTTATTACTTCACAGATCTCTCCCCTATACCTTAGAAGCACACTGTCAGTGTTTAGAAATGTTATTTCCTCACCTGTTTACTTTAAAATAATTCACTGCTGCAAAGGCATTCTCTTTCTTCATTAGCAGGGTTTTCACAGAAACAGCTTTGCTCCAGCTTATGTATTTTAATAATTCACTCAACCAGCATGTAGTTGCTCATTTCCCTTTCAACTAGCCGTGCAACCATGCGAATGCAATTCAGTGGATGAAGCAGCTATGAAAAATTGTTTAACTGTGACCTTAAGCAGCCTAGTTAGGGCAGAAACCCTCTCCCATTAATCAGTTGCACTTTGTCTATAGTATTGACTTTGTACTCTTTATGGAGCCTTTCATTGCAGAAAAGCTGGTGGATAACTCAGGAATGTCAAAATTACATTCAGATTTCAGAGCACTGAAAAAATAAACAGGAGGAGAAAAAATCTTGATAAAATTCTTATGCAGCTTCCAGATGCTGCAGCTTGTACTTTTGGAAATGTGGTGTGGCATTTTCCTGTGTTATTTGAGAAAGTGCGTAATCACCCAGTTGTTGGGCTTATCATACAAGAAGTTGCCAGCAAATAACTGTTATCTCTCAAGTATGAGATTTCTGTCCCTGGTTGACATTGCTGATTAAAGAGTTCCTGTGGTGAGCAAGTGTGGAAAGGCAACCATTTTAGCTGGCAGCATATTGTTCCCCATTCATATTATTTTAAAAAAAAGTATGGTGCTTACACAAAGGACAAGCAGCATCATAGCTGGAAAGGCAGAAGCAACCATGAGTCTATAGAAAAACAAGTTACAATTCAGCACCAATGCAAGATTGTTGATGAGATATTACACTGAGGCTGGTGGGGTGCATTTAGTTTGATAGGTATGATATTCTTACTTATGCAGCTGCCTGCCAGAAGCTGTAGAGATCATCCTGATTAGAAAAAGGCAGTTCCAGAAGCTCTTCTGTCCTGAATAATGCTGCACTTGTGAATCCTGGCAATTCCTGCAAGTGCCGGTCAGAGCGATACATGCAGCAGAGTACATCTCTTGCCTACTCACCAGCACTCTGGGGGTAGTGAAGATCCACAGAAGCATGGGGTGCCTGGACTTCTGCAAAGAAATATTGAGCGGTTAGACAGTAAACCTACTGGGGGCAAAGACTGCCTTTGAAATCTGTGTATGTGCAGCACCCAGTGCTGCTGTCTTAATGGTAAATGGTTTAATAGAAAGAGACAACTCCGAAGTCAACAACAAACATGGTTGGGGCTCATAAGCTGAACAGCCATATCTGACCTTTCTCTTAGCTGTCAGGGAAGAAGAATATCTTCTTTTTATACAGGCAAACCCCAGAAATAACATGGAAATTGAATAGGGGAGACAGAGCACATGAAATGGAAGGGTTAACACTTTTTTTTTCTGAAAAAGGGTGTTACTCCCTCCATAATTGATACCAAAGCAGCTTTGGGCACAGTGCATCCCAATGAAAGAGCATGTGGCCTAATTTGGCACTTCTTCCACCAGCAGGAGGCTCTTCTGCAGGCTATTCACAACCCAACTGAGGTTGGCATCCTTGCCTGGTTGAAGCTGACATACTGTGCCACATTATGAGTGGGAACAGGACCATCCTAACAGATTAGCATGAACACAGACTTGCCAGAATACCAGTATGTGGATAATACTTAAGCACTAAAGGGGGGATCTCTGTCCAAAAATGATGAAATGACAGTCTGTCTTCAGCTTGCCCAGCTACAGTTAGGAAATCTGTCACAGGGTACCACAGCTGAGCTCAGCACACCCCAAAGTCATTTCTGCAGCCCATGTCAAAGAATAAACTCTGTTTCAAGAATCAGGTTCACTAGAGGATATAGATATGAGCAGGTTCCCAGAAGAAAACTGAGACAGCCTCAGTAGACTGGTTATTTTTCTTACTGGAGTGCCTTGTTCAGCAGGGAAGCCCAATTAAGAATTTCTTCTGTTTTTCCAGGGTAATTTATATACCTGTGAGCTTCATGGTAAATTTTGTAGTGAGGAAAAAAGGTTAGGGTCAGACTGTAATGAAGTCTATGCAGATACACCAAATGGGAGGTAAGGCAGGAGAAGCCTCTCCCGATTTCTTAGTGCCTTGTGAAGTTAAAGAAATACTCTGTGTTGGGTCTGAGTGCTTTAGCACCCATTGCTTGGAGGACTACTATGGCCAAGGCAGCTGGCATGCTGCTGTGTCTCAGCAAGCAATTCAGGCTGGGTACCTTCAAAACTTGCAGAATATGAACTGAATTTCTGCAAGATACTTGTTGCACATAACCAGGAGCTATGGTGTGTAAGGCAAACAAAAGTCATACTCGCAGGATCAGCATCAGTGCAGCTCACTTGGCATCCTCCTCTATCTCTCAAAATTAGGGTTTTTCTTGTCTGTAGTTGGAAGAGGGACCTACCATTTAGGCTGCACAGGTGATTTATGCAAAAAGTATACTTCAGCACCCTTCACAAGCAATTAATGTCACCTCTGAATACTCTTTTCAAAAGATTTTCATAATAAAAAAGGGAAAACACAACTATATTTGCACAAACTGTGGCTAAAGTGTTTGACAGTTTTCAAAGGTGTGTGTTGAAATGCAGAAATACTTTTAACCCCAGATAAGATCTTGAGGAAATGCTTACTGGGCCTCAGAGAAAATGTAAATCAAAACTGCCAAAACTGTGTCAGTAGATTTCATTACAGTTTACTTATTTAAGCTGAGAATGAAAACAAACAGAGTTCTCGGCAAGTTTGTATTTGTGCATCTCCTTGTAGAAGTCTGTTTACATTTTACAGTGTTTTAGGAGTGAGACAAAGGTGGCAAGTTGCTGAATTCTAAAATGTCCTTCAATAGCTGGAACATTGCATTCCCGTGCCTTTTGATGAGTCACATTACTTATTTGTCACATATGTTATTAACACAAGGAAATGTATTCAATGAAGAAATTAATCCAGGCAGCCAGCCATAGACAGATGAATGAAAGTGACCAAAAGCAGGTTGGAGCAGAAAGCAAGGAAGGGAGAAAGACAGACTGTTAAATCTGTGCAGTCTCCAGATCCTTTTAATATCAAGCACAACGGCTTCAGAGAGTGAAATCAGCACTTCCCAATACAGAAACCACTCTCTTCTTCCTCCTGAGCAGGAACCTGGGTTGGGACTGTGCTCCTTTCTTGACGTTTGACCTCTCTGATCTGTGCTTTCTCCCCTGACCTGAGGACAGAGGAAAAGCAGCAGCTAGCATTTGGGTAGGCTGCTTAGCAGAGATGTGAAGAGTCTATGGAACCTTCATCAGGGCCCACTGGGGACCCATTTTGGAAGGAACGAGAAAGCTGAAAGCATTGCCAGCATTATGCTGAGCTGTTGTTCTCTGGAGTCCAGTCTTCTACCAGATTGTGAAATCAGAGGACTTGGAATTGAGACAAGAATAAACCCAAATACAAAATAAGGTTTCTGCTATATCACCTAATTTCATCATTGTCTCCCTAGGGCATGTAGACGCCATGACACATCATTGCCAGGTTCATTATTCTAACACAATGTTTTTTCCTCAGCATTTTTTGAAGGAAAAAGTAACATTCTGCTATGATAACAAGGGATAATTTTTGGCTCTCTCAAAGACTATATCCAAGCCCTTCATGCCTGACAGCTAAGACACAAGGCTGTTGCCATTGTGATGGATTAGCATTATGGCAGCTTCTTCCATCCCAGGTTAGTCTTAGCAATTGCCCCAGCCATTAAGAGCCAAATCCTGGCCACAGTTGCAGGAAATTAAACACCACATGACAGTGTAAACTGGCCCTATACACAGGTAATCTAGCCAAGAACCAGTTGACTTACCAGGCAACATAGAAAGTAAAGGAACCCAGATCTTTGTTCCAGTACCTAAATGGCTGTGCAGTCAGACAAAATTTGGAGTGAACAAACTCATTCAAGCTTTTCTCACCATTTTTGCTCTTTGGCTATAAAGCAAGCAGTAGCAACTTTGGCATTTTTCTAGCAAAGAAAGGCTTCAGGAGCCCCGAATATTTTCTCTTGAAAGATGGGTCCATGCAAACTCTTTGGCATGACTCCCACTGCCCACTGCCTGGCCAGGGGCTCATTCCTTCCAAGAGATGGCTTCAGGCCATTCACCTCACTGTGATCTTCTGTATTATGATCTATTCCTTATTCCTAACTCAGAAAGGGAAGCCTTTCCCACACCAAAGCATCGGGACAGTCTTGAGCATTGCCTTGGTGCTTACAGGCATGGCTTAGTGGCTGACTGCCCTGGGAATGGGGATAGTTTCTGTACCTTTTGCTAGAAGGGAATGGGGCTT
>VZTL01063576.1:3736-15061 GCA_013400535.1 Scopus umbretta
TTTTTTTTTTTAACTTTTGTAACAAATGGCTGCATTTCAAAGTATTTTTAGGAGCCTTCTTAATGCAATTTTTTTATAGTTATTATTGATTTCTGTTCTTTAATTGGAGATGTGAGCTGCTGCAGTTCCACAGCATGAACACGTTCCTTATTAGAACATTAAGCAAGTCTTCTGCTCTCCTGAGGCTTAGAAATAACAGTAGCTCTTCACGTTCACATAAGGAAATTTTGTGAGGTTGCGGATAGCATTATCCTATCTCTCTGGCATAATTCTCAATTGCTTCAGAGATAGGCTTCCTTTCTTAATTACTTATTAGAATACTTAGGAATTGTAAGATATGTTTAAAAGTATGAAACAATATTTGTTTTCTTTCTCCCTCAGATTTTTTTTCTCTTTTTAATGTATGGTGGCTAAACATGAAAACTATAAGTTCGCAGAATAAATTTGAAAGAAAATAATGCCTGATTAAAGCCCATATCATAAATTCAGTTCTAATTGTTTAGATGAAACAGTATTTTAATTTGCAGTAATCACAGGAATATTTGTTACAACAAATTTAAAAATCTAAGTTTATTTTGAAGTTATTTATTGTTATGGAAATAGTATAATACATGCTAGGTTACATACTTGACTCAAATATGGATAAATTTGGAGCTACTATATTTGATAGGAAGCTGAATATTCACCTTCTCAGTCATTTTTTGTTTGTTTGTTTGTTATAGTAATTTAATTTTACATGTCCAGTAATTAGCCATGGTTTGTGGAAAGACTTGGTCATGTATGAATCAGTAAAAGTTAGTCACTTAAATTAGTGGCCTAAACAATGAAAAACATTTCAGCTTTTCCAAGAAAGTGACAGGTTTCACCCATGGGTGTACTGCTAGAGATGTTCTTAAGCCTGTATAGGCTTGGGTGCATGTTTTGTAATCTAGGAAGTGCATGAGTAGCTCTGAAATAGAGTTAAATATTCAGTTATTTTTCAAGCAAATTCATTTCACATTATGGGATGTTTAGTTCTAAGTATTTCCATAATGTTAGAAGTAGGAGAAAGTCATAGAACCATGGAATGCTTTGGGTTGGAAGGGACATTTAGAGGTCATCTAGCCCAAACCCCCTGCAGTAAGCAGGGACATCTTCAACTTGATCAGGTTGCTCAGAGCCCCATCCAACATGACCTTGAATGTTTCTAGGGATGGGGTCTCCACTACCTCACTGGGCAACCCCTTCCAGTGTTTCACCACCCTCATTGTAAAAAATATCTTCCTTATATCTACCCTCCTTTACTTTAAAACCATTACTCCTTATTCTGTCACAACAGGCCTTTTTAAAAAGATTGTCCCTATATTTCCTGTAGGCCCCCTTTAAGTACTGAAAAGCCACAATAAGGTCTCCCCGCAGCCTTCTCTTCTCCAGGCTGAACAACCCCAACTCTCTCAGCCTGTCCTCATTGGAGAGGTGCTCCAGCCCTGAAATCATTTTTGTGGCCCTCTTCTGGACCTGCACCAACAGTTCCATGTCCTTCTTGTGCTAAGGGCTCCAGAGCTAGGTGCAGTACTCCAGGTGAGGTCTCACCAGAACAGAGTAGAGCAAATCAATTAGTTTTCTAAAAATTAGTTTTCAAAATCAGTTAGTTTTCTGAAAATATTTTAGAATCAAATTTTCTGGTAAACAGTGTTAGATCAGCACAGAGTCCCAGTATCAAAATATCTGCATGCACATGTGTGTCAGGGTTTAAGCTTTTTCAGGTGTTGGTGTCAAAGAGAAAAAAAAAACCAAAACCCAATTTGATTCAATATGGTCAGTACAAAAATAAGAATGGGCTGACTAACAAAATTCTCTCTCACACAAAATGAATTTGAGATGTGAATAAATTATGCCAATTTTCACATAAATCAAGGGTAGAGTTTTTGAGGTATGTAGAAAATTTGCCTGGAAAGGCAAATTGGGAAGGCCATCAGAAGGAACTGTTAAAGAGCCAGCATTTGGGCAGTTGATTCTGCATACCAGTACTATACTGCAGGGAAGATTGAAACGAGCTTTCAGCCTGATCCTAATTGTCCCTGATCAGAATCTGCCTGGTTGACCGATTTGAGTCAGCGCGAAGGCATAGCGTGCACCGCTCACTCAGGCAGCCAACACGTGTGCTTCACCTGAATGATTACCCGTGGCAGAAGCACACAGCCTGCTGCTGCTGGCTGGGCAGTGACGGACACGCTACCTGATCAAATAGTACGTTTTACACTCATGAGGACTCTGCAGTATTACAGTCAGTGTCACTGGTTGCCAGACAAAACGAGTGTCAATGTACAACACTCTAGCAGTCACTGCTGTGCCATATGCTTGGTCACTGTTAATCGTGACTAATGTATGGTGCTGTCTCATTCAGCCTAACTAGAAAACATCTTTTAGTTTATGGTATCCAGTAAAGAGTTGTTACCTCTACATTTTACGAGTCTTGGGTTAGGTTGAAAAGGCTGATCTTCTGATACGTGTGTTTGCTTTTAATTGTATTTTACAGTTCCAAGTGCTGTGGAATTTGTGATAGCCTGTCTGAAGACTAAATTATGCCGTTCTGTTTCATGCCAACTGTATAATAGTTTCTATTCAGTAGGAGTTGTTGGTTGTCCCATTAATAGCAAGAAGCTCACTTTCAAAGTAACACAGAATGAGGGTATAATAAGTTGGATCTGAGAGATTAGTTCAAATGTTTTCACCAAGTAAGTTAACAGTAAGAAGTCATTAGAGGGTGTTTGAGAAGAAAACAAATGCGGAAGGTAAAATCAGACAAATTGTCTGAGTTTCTGAAACAGTAACTCTTGAGAACCTCTTTTGATCATACCTACCTGAAACGATTTGGTAAGATATGACATGACTACTCATTATTTAAAGAACATACCTTTACATTCATAAATAAAAACTGCAGTGCAAAAGAAGCATCAATGAAGGAATGCATTTACTGAAAAGGAGGAAAAATACTTTTTAAATAATGGTTTTAAAAAATTTTTCAAGATAAAACATGTGCACACTTTCACCGAGTTCAAGGTTGTATTGTGCAACGTGCATGGGAGAATACATGTTTCTGAAATTAAACACACATGCTTAATATTATGTGATTATGCTTCTGCAGTTTGGCTGGCAAGCTGAGTTAAAACAAATCCAGAAAAAGCCCAAGGAATTGATTAATTGAGACTCTAGCTGAATAGAATGTTCTTCTGCTTGGCAAAATATTACACAGTAAGGAAATTAAATGTAGGCAGTGACAGTTATTTTTCAGTGGAGATGCTGTAAAGATCTTTGACCTCATGCTGACCATAACTGTGAGTACAAAGCACAACTAATAACCAGGGATTTGAAAGGCTGTATTTGTGTGACACTGAACCTGTTCTAGCAAGTTCTATCTTTCCATGAGCTAGCTTGCAGTTACTGTGCTTCCCGCTGCTTTCATTTTACGACAGACATGCATGTTACTGCTATAGATATCTCTGCATGATGGTTTAGACATGGCCTTTATCTTTTTTTCCAGACCTCTGGAGTTAGTTTGAAAAGGAGAAGGAAGACTAACTATCTAGTGTATCTTAAGCATTGAATCTTTAGTTTTCAGCACATTTAGAACTGTGGGATTTTGTTTAAAAATTAAATGTAGTCTAGAAGGTATTGTTCAACTCCATGATATCTAAAGCTGTCATTTATCATTTAATAAAGGGATTGTTGAGACATTACTGTAGAGAAGAACGTAAAAGACAGCTTTTAGTATGAACGTGTTTAAATAATGTTGAAGAAAGGTTTTATCTATTAAGCCATGATTGTGCTCAATGATGAAAGTAATGCATGTATTAATGAAATAAAAAAAGCTAATATTCTTTGAAGGTGACGCAAAGTATAATTACAGCTAGGGAGTTAAAGGATGAATAAAACTGGTGGCTTGGAAAATTAATCAATAAAGAATCTTTTTTTATATCTAAAGATTTACACTAATACCTGGGGAGGGGTGTTAAGAATAAATAAAAGTAATTTCACTTATTTATTGCACTTATTCTAAAATTAAAATCTTCGGAATTAATTTGTTCAGCAATATAGTGGGGTGTCTTTCGGCGTGCTACTCTTCTTTTTTTTAAAGTCACAATTATTGGGAAGGTTATAAAAAAATTGTTGAACATGAATGAAGAAACACAGCGTTTTGCAGGAGAGGATTTTAATATGGGATATTCCTTTTCTTCCACAAAAGGGTATAGTTCATTTTTCTCCTTTTACAGAATTTTGTGGTTCAGAAGATTAGAATTTCAGCCCACTTAAATCAGGCCAGCATGATTATGACTGATAATCAGCATTATTTGTGATGGCCATTCAGTGATCTCTATTCAAATTTTTGGTAATTAACATGTGAGAACTTCTTTTACATAGCTAGTGTTTGCTCCTTTTTCCCAGAGCTGTGGCTTCCTCCTATTGTAGAAAGTGCTTTTATTTGTCCTGGACATGAGAGCTGGTCTATCTGCTGCTTCTTCTCTACAACGTATCTTTTTTTTTGTCCTCTAATCATCTCTTGAGTCATTATACATAGTGAGAAATGGGACAAGGAGGTCTTCTGGCTTATCGTACTTAAATACAGTTAGCTGCTGAAAAGAGGAGCTGTGCTTACCATGTAGTTATTTGGGGTAGGAAATCCATTTTAACCAAGATTCAGAGTATCTCCTTTGTTAAGCAATGCTTGATTGATACCTCTTTAGCCACATTACACTGCTGTTATCATTCTCCGGCTAAGGTTTTAGGATTTCCAACTGTTTATTGTGTACTGCTTAGCACTGTGCTGAGCTGTGCATTGTGCACTAATGTGTCCTATGTCATTCTTTATTCCGGGACACCTTGAGCTTTGCAGGATGTGTATGAGGATAGAGAAGAAATTTTGTAGCAGGACACTATCAAAGGCAGTGCTAGTTTATAAGATTGGCCCAAGGAACATGGAAGTATACTTCTTAAGCTGCTGACTTCAGTTTACCAAACAGAGAAAAAGAAAGTGCTCACATAATTAATTTGTAAGGGGAAATATGTATTGGAACACAGAGAGGACTAACATGAATAGCCTCCACTGCATCTATCTGCTTCTCCATTGTTCTGAGATTTGATTGGAAGCTTTGATTAAAGCCTTCTGTCTTTCTGTTGTTTGTTAAGTGTGAAGACATGGGTGTACTGAGTGACTGAATACTCCATTTAAAAAGAAGCATGGGTAGTTAACCTGCCATTCCATCAGGGGTGCAGGTGTGAAAAGTGAATACCAAATCACAGCTAAAGCCATCAGTACAATGCCACTGGCAAAGAAACTTCATGTTGCTTATTCCCATTCTGCAACTGCAGAGTCAGAGTCGATTACGCATGCTTATTCATCCACACTCTCACTGTAAAGTGTTTACAATCTGGTAGGGTGACTTTGAGGATAGAAAGAAGAGTAGGAGGAAGGACTGAAAAATTTGATTATTTTGCTCAAAGCTAAGTTCAGCACTGAGAATGTGTATTCAAAATGACAGCAGGGAGAAACATATAATTGTGATTCTAGCTGTGAGGTACCTGACCAGTACATCTCAGTGTTTAGGGCTGGTAGCTTTCATTGACTTGAAGTATCTCATTTTTTTGTGGTAGCTGGTGTTAGTTAATTTGGATTTCAAATTTTGGCCTTAGCTGATATTGATCTTACATGCATTGTTTTTCTTCTTCATAGCAGTGCTTAATGGATGCTTTTGGACTAATTCCCTTTCTAAATAATAAATCTTGCTATGTCTACTTCCTATTATGTAGGGTGCCAAGTGTTTTCTCTGTCTAATATTAGTTAAAGTTCATCTAGCTTTTAATTGAGGTACTGTTTACCTGCGCTTTAAAAATCTGATCCTTTGCTCAGGTCTAGTCAGATTGATGGTTGGACTAGATGATCTCAGAGGTCTTTTCCAACCTTAACTATTCTATGATTCTATGATTTATTTTACTGAAAACTTCACTGACTTCTACAATCTTATATTTTTATGCAATTTTTACAGTAGCTTCAGTTTGGCAGCTTTTGGTTGTCTGTAATCTTCTGGCATTTTTATATCTGAATTTTTAATATGTTGGTAATTACAGAACATCCTTACAATGCTGTTCACTGGACTGCAGCTTGGTGTTATGCTTTCAGTGCTTCACTCTGTGACCTTATGCAGACCCTTCAATCTCTGATTCCCACCTGTAAAAACAAACAAAACTGATTATTTTCTTCAACTTTTTCTTCTTTTTTTTTTTTTTGAGTATATAAGATCTTGTACTTAGTGACCACCTCCTTACAAGTGGCTTCAGTGAATCCAAATGAATGAGGCTGTCTACAGTGTTAGGCTTAGATTTGTTTGATGGTACTCTTTTCTTGTGTCTTGGGGACCTGTTTTGGCAAGCACTTTAGAATCTGATCTGTGTCATATGAAACTCTTAATTTAATTTCTTTTCTTTTCACTGTGTGTCTTTTCATAGCTGGAAGTGTTCTCGGTATTTAATTAGATAACTTTTAGTATTTGGTGTGTGTTGCTTCAATCCAGCAGTTGTTGTCAGTTATAAAGTTTAATTTAATTTGTATCAGTTATAAAAAGTTATGGTTTTGCACTAGAATTTATGCAGTGAAAGTTTGACAAAAAACACTGGTCCACCACTGAATCGCGCCTGTCAGTTCTACATAAATACATACTTCTCCAGCTACTTCTCCCTGGGGTATTAATGGCCATTTATTCCCTTCAATTCTAGAAAGTGGTTGTATCTGTGGATGTGGATTTGTATGTTAACTTTTCTTCTCTCTCTCTTCCTATGGTTCCCCACCTTCCCACCCTGCCCCCGCCCTGCCTTTTTTTGGTGTCCTGACTCAATTTACCTTTACCTGCTAGAAGAAAAGTACCGATTAAGAGTGAGAGTTTGGTTTGGTTTGGTTTGGTTTGGTTTTAGTAATGTTGCTATTCATGTTCATGTCAGAAAGATTTTAAAATGTGAACGATGGTCTTCTTTCTGAGACATGGGAAAGATCTGATGCATATTATCATGCTGGTCAGATTTCCTCTCTCACTTTAACCAACTTAAGAGGTCAGAAAATGCATATGGTTCTAACCCACATCACACTTCTCAGGCAAACAATGGTTTTTTCCCAATATTCCCTTGTTTCATATTAATACCTCTGAGCCTCCTTTACTTTGGAATATGGGCAGCTGGCTTTGGACACACGCATAGTATTTAAAATAACATTTAAAACACTAGTGCTGTACTGATGAATTGTTGGCTGGATTTTTTCTTCTCACAATGAGAGTGAGAAGTGATAGTAGTTAATACTGACAGATGAGGTCAGGAAATTGAGCAATACTGCATTGTATGAAACCACTTGAGAGCCTCCTGTATGGTGCTGAACTCTCAGCTTTACTTGGAGACTCCATAGACTCAGCATGTTTCAGGACAGTGATCTGTAAGATTCAATCATTTCATGATGAAAAAGGTTTTGAAGGAACTTGGAAAACCTGTTTTCTTTGTATTTGGTAGCATTAGGCTGAGAAAAAAAAGATGCTTGCCATTACATTGTTTTATGTACTGTATTCTAGTGCTTTTGCAGTGCTGCCTTTAAATAGCAAATGCCAGCAAAGGCTGGATTCATATTTTGTTACTTTTAGAAAGGTATTTTATTATTATTGTCCTGGATATTTTTTTTGCCAGTTGCAATTCTTAAGAAATAACATTTTAGAATACAGGTAGTTAAACCTAAATGATTTGAGCTAATATTACAAACTTTTTTGATGAGTATGAAATCTCATCTGTTTGTTTTTTTGTGAAGCATCATATATAATGTTATGCAATACCATATGCTATATAGCATAGATATTCCTGATGCCAACTGATGGCAGTTTTGGTCAGACCTGGGCAGCTGAAAATCTAAGCTACCCGTTTTAATGTAAATTTCTTAAATCTTTTTATCTGCTGGTATAATAAAAGCTTGCTACACCTGAGAAGGAAAACGGCTAGTTTCCACCTATAATTTTTGTTTGCTGGTCTCAGCTGCATTAGTATTCAGAATCAGCATGAACCATAAAGTATCTTAAGATTTTTCAAACAATCAAACCCATTATTTTAGTGAAAGAAGACATTGAAGTATAAAGTTAGCATTGTAAAATAAAATGTATAATTGCTGTCATCATTGTTTGCTTCAGAATTTCAACAGAACACATCTTTGGTAATGGAACAAAATTTCTCAGAATTCTTGAAAATTGAAAGGCTAAATTTTGTTTTTCCCAAAAGACTATGAAGGACAAATGTCCAGTCCTTGGTCTAGAAGAAAATATGTAGTCAGTAACATGACCCAACAATTGCAGAAAACTAGCGGGGAGGGGTGTGTGTGTGTGTGTGTGTGTCATACTTACAAAGCTATGTCACTATCTGGGAAAACTTACCTGTTTACATTTATAGGCTGTGCTTGGATCCTTTGAATGGAAATAGCTGCAATGCACTCTTGTGAACATGTAGAAACCTGTTTTGTGGGTCAAGGTTGAAGGTCTACTGTCACAGAGTCTGCTGAAGGAACCTGAAGATGTTCAACAAAGGGAAATGCTAAGTCCTGCACCTGCAGAGTACTAACTCCATGCCCCAGTACTTGCTGGGGGATCAACAGCTGCAAAGCAGCTTTGCAGGAGACCCTAGGAGTCCCGGTGGACAAGCTGAACAGCAATATGCCCTTGCAGCTAACATGGCCAATGGTATCCTTGGATGCAGTAGAAAGAGCATTGCCAACAGGTCAGAGCAGGAGGTCTTTCCTCTCTACTCAGCACTAATGATACTGCATCTGGAATGATGTGTCCAGTGCTGGGCTCCCCAACACAAGAAAGTCATGTCTCTACTGGAGCAAACTCAGTGAAGGGTCCAGTGAAGGTGATTAAGGACTGGAGCATATTTCAGATGGGGAGAAGCTGAGAGGGCTGAGACTGTTCACCCTGAACCTGCGGTGAGGATCTTCTCAGAGTGTATAAATACCTGATGGGAGAGTGCAAAGAAGACCGAGCCAGACTCTTCTTGGTGGTATCCAGTGAAAGGCCAAGAGAGCACAAACTGAAATGCAGGAAATTCTGTTTAAACACAAGGAGAAACTGTTTTTACAGTGTGGGTGATGAAACACTGGCACAGGTTGCCCACGGAGGTTTTGAAGTCTCCATCCGTGGAGATCTTAAAAACCTGACTGGACACAGCCCAGTGTAATCTGTTCCAGCTGATCCTGCTTTGCACAAGGGTGTTGGACTAGAGTATCTCCAGAGGCTCCTTCCAGACTAGGTATCGTCTGGTTCTGTGATGCAATGAGTGTATGTGACCTGGCATCTAAGAGTAAGGTGCTGATAAAATTGGGCAAAAGATGTTGGTTGAATCAGCAAATAGAGTACTCGCTTTTTCCTGTACTGAAAAGCAGACAAGGAGCCGTAGGAGATTTTTGGAGTTATATCAGGAGGATATTTGGGAAGGGAAACAAAAATGTGAATGCTATTCCTCTTGTTCCAATGAGAGCAATATGGTACAACAACAGGAGCTTTCATTTTATGGTTTAAACTAATCAGTGTGTTGACTTACGCCCTCTAACTCAACTAACAAAAACAGTGCTCACTGGAATCTCCAATTTTTGCATGATGGAAAGTTGCTCTTCCAAATGAGATGGATTTTTAATTAGAATTACTTTCATTTTTGAATGGTACAATTTGTCACAATATGACCTCATATTTCATAACTTCAAAAGCTGCCTAATTCTAATTTTTTCCACTTTAAAGGAAAAAAGCTGCAGGTCCAAGAAAATGTGTGCTAAGAAGTCACTGACGTGATGGATTTCAATATCTCTAAGTAATTAGTTAAGTTATGCTTGTCTCTTTCATTAAAAGCACCATTAGACAGCCAGATGCAAAAGATGACTGTGGTAAATGGTTTTTCAGGTAATTCTTGATAATGTTAAATGTGGTTGTCATTTCAATTGATCACTATGCATCTTTTCTTAAATATCCATCCATCTACTTGAGCTGCCTGCTCAATAAATTGTATGTGGAAATCATTAGGATCATTTAAAGAAAATAATTCCCCCAGTTTAACTAGCTGCAGAATGTTTTCTTTGTTTCTGTGGGGTTTTTTCATTCTCTCCTGAGATTTCTGAAAAAATCTATACTACAGGCATTTCTTTCTCCTTTGTTTCTTAGCACATTTCTTCCTATTTGAGGTTTCTTTGGGAAATAAAGTATACAATCAATGTGCTGAGTAGAAAATTGTAAATCTGTGCAAAGGGCCATACATTGCCTGCAGTTTCTGCTCATGCTTGCCTTTCCTTTTAGTGAGAGAAGTGCACCAGAAGGTTGATGGGGGCACTGATAACTGTCATAGCACAAGGCTGAACTAAAGCACACCTTCCTTTCTGAAAATGTACGCACTTTGCCAAGTGAAAGCCCGTGGTATTTGGACTATTCTTCAGATCCTTTTGTTGCCGCATTAATTTCACCCTGTACAGAAGCTAGAGCAGGAAATGGACTAAATTAAGGATTTTTTTGTCTTGACTTTTTGAAAAAAGGTTGGTTGGTTGCTTGCCTTTTTCAGTGTTGCTATTATATGAGAGAGATGATATGCTGGTAAAGAATATAGAATGCAACATAATGGCTGTTACTGAGTGCTTGAGTAATGCTGGCAGGGGTGGACTGAGAGGAGGGGAGAAGACAGCATGGCACAGCCATGAGAGCAAATTCATTGACAGGCACCCAGTAAGTTGAATGTGCGCATTGCTTGTGTAGTGATAATGGCATTCCTGTCATGTCCCTAATGTACCTTATAGCTTCTGGAGGTATGGTGCTTGTAAATAGTCTTCAGTAAGTATCTCATAGTGCATCTTCCACACAGTGTGTCTGCAGAATGTAGCATGATGTATCCTATTTATCTTGTCTGCATGACAACCAAGACTTAACTCTCTCTTTAACTGCTCTGAGTTCATCCCTTTATAATACTGGGCTTTCTGCATTTTCTTTTGTGTAAAACTTCCTAGTGTAGTGATGGTCAGGGGCTGAAGTCCTGTAATTTCTAGCTGCGTTAAAGGCTCTGGCTCAACTCTTTGTTGTTGCTTATGCTGGTTTGGTTGGACTCAGAAATTGTAGACTGCTTTTGGTCCCATGCTTTGGCATTAAAGTAAAGACAGTTCTGTCCTGCATGGAACTGTCATTGGTGCTCAGAAATTTTCAATTGTTTTCTTTCAGAACATGCTGTCTTTCTCACTTTTTCAATTTATTGTTGGTTTTTCTTTTGGCAGCCTTTTTTCTTTTATCTAATGGTGTTTAAGCA
>VZTL01063587.1:6718-25128 GCA_013400535.1 Scopus umbretta
GATTTTTTAAATGAGGGAATAAAGGTTTGGGTTTTTTTTTTTTTTTTTAAAGGCAGCATAAAAAAAGTTAATATGATTGTGGTGGAACAAGCTTTGCATGAACTATATTAGGCTACAGCTACAGAATATCTGATGCCTATAATAAGGGATTCCAGATGCAATAAAATGTGTTACATATTATGCTTAAAATAAAGTACCAAATACTGTGCTTCTGTAAAGGATAGTTCTCTGTTCATCTGCTTTAAATACATCATGTAAGATGTTTGGATTAAAAAAAAAAAAAAACAAACAACTCAGTCTGCACCTCTTAGAAGCTACCACAGTAAGGAATACCACGTTTTTTCTTGCTGTTGGATCACAGAACTGTGCATGGTGCTAGAAATCTGAAATGACAGACACCTCCTGATTGAACAGTTAAAAGACAGCCAGTAGGGATTTTTTGCAATCATTTTTCCCTAAAGGTTTTACATTGGTTTTAGCTAATAAGTTTTAAGGCCACTATGCAGACCACCCATTTTAAGGGACTGGCTCAGATGGGACAGCACAGCTGACGTTTTTCTGACAAGCGTCAAGAACAAAATAGCTGTCAGTGAGGGAACGCGAGGCTGAGTGAGATTCAGGATAAAGAAATCCTAATAAACAGCAAGGACACTTATTGTTTCCAACAGATGCAAATTTAGGTCTAGCAACAGACCTCTAGCCCCAGGAACAAAGCTCCTGTGATCCAGCCAAGCCAAGTATCCCAGTAATTGATGGCTGTGGAGGCAAAATCTGGGATCCACAATGGCATTTTGGCAGTTACATAATGCAAGAGGCAAGAACAAAAAAAATCCAACTGTATTTGTTCTATAAAAAGACTAAAGACAGCTTTCTACATCTCATTAAAATTTCCATTCTTTTTGTCTTTGAACAAACTACCCTCCCTTGCTCTGCAAAATCAACACATTTATGTCGAGTTCTTCACGGCGTCCTTGAGCTCCTTGGTGCCATCCCACCCGTCGGGTTTTCGCTTGCCAAAGCGCCAACTCTGACCATCACCTTCTGCTTCAGCCTAAAGGTTATAGCAGATGTGGCAGGGAAGGGAAGAAGGCAAACTGAAATAAATGACACCCAAACCCCAAAGCATCTGATCAAATGAGACAGCGCAGACACATTTCACATATGCTGTTGAATAACAAACAGATGGAAGCAACCAGGGATACGTTTGAACTTAATCAAAACTATCCCAAGACATCCAACAATAACTGAGTATGAAGTCTCCCTGAAAATTTGGAATTTAGTGAGTGCCTGTGACTGGAAGTTACCTTGTCTCTCAGACACTTTTTCAAAATAAAACCTCTTCTGCCGTTTGCTGCAACTGACAGTAAACTGAAAACCCAGGGAAAACAGGACTGCGCTGGCTCTGGACTTTTTTCACTACGTGTAAAGTTTGCTTAGTGAACCCTACAAGCAGCACAGAAAGCCTTCTCTTCCTTGAAATCACAACCCACCACAATAAACTTTTTCTCCAATGTAACAGAAACGCTGGAGCTAAGAAAGAGGTTTCAAACATGATGCATTAAATACTTGCCAGTAGTCCTTAGCAGCAGCTCAAAGGCATTACAGCATTTAACAAATCAGGATTTTTGTTTAGCAAACCTGAAAATATTTCACATGGACTCTCACGAAATGGCAGTTTAATTCCTGCATGTAAAAAGTTTATGTTCACCACAGAGTCCTGAAGTTCATACAACTACATCTGCAGAATTACTCAGGGTGTGACATGCATTATGATCCTTGGGGACAAGCAAAGAAAATCAGGAGAGATTTCAGAAAGAAGAAAAAAACAAAAAATAATAAAAAAATAAAAAAAAAAAGGAAAAAAGGAAAAAGGAAAAAAAATAGCAGAGCAATCCCTTCCCCAGCTCAAGCTAGCTCTTGGGCATTGTGGACATTTAAAAACATGAAGTTGCTGTATAGAAGAAGATGTAGAAATCCATTGCCGGATTACAGTCCATACTACGATACTGTACAAGGAAGCGCCTCCAGGTAGACACATATCTCAGTCCAAGAGTAATAGGATTTAAGTTTAGTTTTTTGATTTATAGACTGTAAGCTCAATGGGTTTGTTGCCAAAGAGGAAGGGGGAACTTCTCCCCCCCTCCCCGAAACCCCAAACCTGATAACAGCCGCACGCAATCTCACTGCGTGCCTCGAAGATTAAAACATTCTCAAGTCAGGTGGATGAAAAATTTGCCTGTATATAACTCCATAGCAATAAGCCTCCTACACTAACAGAGGAGAACAAAATGCATTCAACTACAAAAAGGACAACTGCAACTCTCTCATTTCTGAGCAATATAATTTGTAATACATTCATGCCTCCAGTGCTCATAAGAGATGATATTCTCCTGTCAGCACAGAGATGCTCAATTAAACGATCATGCAGGACAGGGTGTACTTAATCATACCTCTAGGTTGCTTTGAAGCAATGGGAACACCGGGGGGGACGGGAGGAGGAAGGGAGTGATTCATTTTGTATATATATAGTTATTCCTCATTAAAGTTGATTATAGATGTATTTTAATGGCTGAAGCTGAACACTGTGGTTTGTGGGCGTGTGCACATCGTTTTTACTGCAGTCCCAGGTGATGTCAGCCCGAGAGAGCTGGTTTTGCTGCAGGTGCAGCCAACTGCCCCTCAAACCACCCACGGCCAGAGCCTCCAGGGACGTCCCTCATGAAAGGGAGAAGCTGCAGAGCAGAGACTGAAGAGCCCAGTGTCTTCACTGCAGGGTTAACTGGAAAGTTACTTGAAGTTCAGGTCTCAGCTTTGTACTAAATCACCCGGTTTGAATTAATTTCTGCTTTCAACTCAAACAGCATAGCCATCGGCAGTAAAGGGAAAAAAGCGCACCCTGTCAGCTGCCACCACAGTCAATCAATCTGCAAAATTCAACTCTATTGCAGCTAACTCAGTTGGGAGGACAGAGCCTTAAGGGAAGGGCTCTTTCAATGCAAGGAATGTCACCCACAGCACAGTTATGGTCTTTATGGTTTGGTGGGTTTTTTTATTTGTTTGTTTTCTGGGGAATTTAGCATCCACTACCAAAAGATATTAAAAGATAATTGTGTTCCATCAAAAAAACCTGTGTATCGAGTGGAACTTGAAGATTCAGTTCTGTAAGCGCAGGATTCCTGCAGTGTTTAAGACAACAGTCTATATCGTTTGGTTACAACATCTCCATACTGCAGAAGAGTATCTTTGAGGCCCAATTATGCTGCTACAAACCAGAGTACTACTTCACATGTACTTGTGATTTATTTTTCTGGTGTTTTGTAAACCTTGTCTTGAATTCTAATGCCAAAGTACACAGAGGCTTTGTGCCTGCTAAGGGTGAAATTCTGATCCTCATGAAAGGATTGGTTTCACATCTGAAATTTCCAGGTTGGACACAACTAAAAGAAAGGAGATTCTGCAAGTGAATATGATATATAGCATGTAATCCAATTACAACAACACTTATTTTATTTAGCAAGGAGGCTGGCAAACTTACTAGATGTCACTCAGGAGAATTCAGTAATTCCTATTCTTCAACTGGCTTTTACATTATTGGTCAAAATGCAGCTGTCAGATTTACAATTGCACTGGCTTTAAGTGATAACCAGAGAAGCAACATCATAGCCAGGAATCAGTACAGAGCTGGACAGCTTATTTTTCTCTATATTGTACCAGGAACACAAAGAAATAATAATAATAATAATAAATATAAATATTAATAAATAACAATATAATCAACAAGCTTTAACTGACTACAGAACGGCTTTTGCAGATTATACCTACAAGTTGGTAAGCAGCTGCTACCACGTAAGGGAAAACAGGGCTTGGGCTTTCATTGGGAGGAAGGTGGATATTCCTCCTTGTTTAGAGACAGAATATAAAAAAAATACAACAACACAGGCTTTCAGGACCTTCTAGGTGCTCATGAGCCCCACTGTTCCTGTTAATATGTTTAGGTATTTCCAGGTAATTCCCAGGAAAGTAATCCAAAGGCTATTTTATGATGGAAATATGGAAAGGATTCAAATGCGAGACGTTGGATGTGCTGAGGAGAGTAGTCATGCAACTAAATTTGTCAAAGCATGAGTGGCATTTGGTGCCTATCATCACTGACAACTATCTTCATGCCCAGGAAGCACTCCCTCCTAATGGGTAATAAGCAATAAACCGTCCACATTCATGCTGGTAGATAGCTGCATTTTGGTCTGCCCGTCCACAGATACATCAGAGCAGATCGACACTCATGCCCAATTTGACATCATCTGCAAACTTACTGAGGGCGCACTCAATCCCCTCATCCAAATCATTGATCTGGATATTAAACAAGACTGTCCCCAAAACTGAGCCCTGGGGAACATCGCTTGTGACCAGCCGCCAACTGGATTTAACTCTGTTCACCACCACTCTCTGGGCTTGGCCATCCAGCCAGTATTTTACCCAGTGAAAAGGGCACCTGCCTAAGCCATGAGCCACCAGCTTCTCTAGGAGAATGCCGTGGGAGACAGCGTCAAAAGCTTTACTAAAGTCCAGGTAGATAACATCCACAGACATAGCCAGTAATAGCTTTTGGGGCCTGTTTTCCTTGACTGTTAGGAAATAGGAGATATGCTGTCATCAGCAACTTATCTACAATAAAGCATGTGTCTCTAAAAAGACTTGATGGCTTGTTTCTAGTGGATAGGTATGAACTGGGGACAAGGGAAGAGTGAGCTCTACCAGCATTGAAATGAAGCAGAGGCAGGCAGCATGGCTCTGGAAAAGCCAAAGCCATGAGCCATTAAAGCTCGATAACACCATGTAGGAGAAATGCAAATTGGAGGACTAGCACTCCCAGAATCTTCCCTGGTTAACGCAGTAGCTTGTCCGCACCTAACAGACACTGTTTAACTCCAAAGCTGCCTTAAATAGATGGAGCAGATTACTTCCTTACTGTGTCCAGTGCTCAGAAGGGCCTTACAGCTAGTGGCTGTAAAGCCAGGTGAGCAGTTGCTAGTAGGCAGAAGTAAGTCTGCCAAACAGGGCAGATCCAGCTTTGGCCTAAACTGGGCCAGGAAAGGCTGGCAGCTGTGCTACCACATGACTGCATCAGATGGCAGAGGCAGGTGCTCCAGCACGCCTGCCTGAGATATTCCAGGCAGGAATATGGGCACGGTGAGTACTGCGCATGCTGGACACACTGAACTCATGACTTCCACCACCAGGCCACACGGCAGCTCCAAACACTCTTCTAGACACCATGCGAATCCTAAACAATATTGTGGCACCTTGTAGTGCTGAGGCTAAAGTCTTCTCACCCTTCCTAACAAGCCTGCCCGAGTACATCTCCAGAGTCAGGACAGGACCATGCGGGGTGATCGGAGTAGATGGGAACTGGATTCTTGAAGCATGTTAAGTTTAATGTACAGTTTAGTGATTTATTTTCTTTTTTAAAAATACTTTGGAATGTCAGGGTTGCTTTTGTGGGCTAACACAATAATGACTTAACAAAAATTTTGTAATCCTACACAAGACTATTTCTGGTTTAACCATCACTTACGGTCTGAGTGCACAGCAGTTATGGTGCTTATTCACCATGTCCAAAGTCAATTTTCTTTTCCAAAGAAAACTGAATAAAGTGCTTGCTGCAGGTTGCAGTTTCACATTTGTCCTCAGTCATTAACAGTATTTACAAATTGTAGAATTTGAAGGCAGAGGGACAAGGTGTATTGCTTTTTCATTTGATCATTGAGGCCACGCTATATTGACACAAGGATGGAAATAAATCCACGTGATTCATTTGCTTCTGCCTTCTGAAGCCATGAAATTATTTTAACAATCTGAACTTGTTTGCCTTGAACATGTACCTGGACACAACAGGATGAAGAAAGATCAATACTGGGTTTCTACTCCTGCTGATTTTTCTCCTTTTCTTCCTATTTACAGCAAGAATGTCAGAACAAACCGTTTGGCACCCACCCATCACATGCGGTGCGAGACCATTAGTCTCTATGACAACCCGATCAGAATAAACTTGCAAAGAAGTCAACTTCACAATAAATATTAAATCCCTCAAACTAGGGCACTGGCAAGAAATTGGCAGGGAAAGGAAAAGGGAAAGAAGAATAAGGCAAGGTCCTTCCGGCAGGGAGGGAGTAACAACACCACCACCACCACACCACCAACCACCCCACCATGAAAAATCTTCCTGCTAAGAGGGTTTGCACTTTCAAGGTTTCTTAAAACTAAGCTCTAATCTACTTTTAAAATCTGTCAGGAATTTACAGAAACGCCTTTCTAGGACTGGTTTTATACAAGAACTAAACTGCACTTGAACAGACTGTGGATGGTGCTTGGATCCTGCTCATGCTTCTTGACTATGGGATAAATGCAACAGTGAGAGAAGGGCTTGTTTCAGCTTTTCCTGCTGCCATGCTCCTTTGAACTATCAAAGCATAAGGTATTTCAGAGCTCAACTCCAACAAAAACTTCTCATATGTGATGCCCAGAGAACATCTGTTTCCTATTCCATCATAGGTGAGTGGTTAGCACAAGGAATCCACGCACAGTATACAACAGTACATATAGACTTTTACCTTTATAGAAGAGTACCACTATCTTCTGAAAGGCTTTCATGAAGTGGATGTTGTCATAACAGTACTCCTGCACCTTCTGGAGAAGAATCAGCTCTGACTGGCCTTGAGTGCTGAACACAGCAAGCAGAGGGGCATATTGCTGAAAGGAAGAGAGGGTAAAAAGCAGAATGCATGTCACTATACTGAAAATAAAAATAAACACAATTTTTAATGTATGCACCATGGATTTCATCCCTGAAAACCTGTTTCACTGAAGCTTTAGATTTACTTGCCAATTGCATTTACTGAAACACATACAATGCATGTACATAAATATCCAGGAACTTTTGTAAGATGTGCTGCATGCTGTGAGCTAAAATTCAGTACCACTTATAGATATTGGATTTTGTAAAATCAATTTATAAAGTCCATATCTTGGAGTGCTGCCATTTGTACATTTCACAAGGTAGCATGCTGCTGATTCGGAAGTGATGCTTTATTGATATTAATAATGTAAGACATCCAAAGATGAAGCACGAGAAAATACAAACCTGTAGTTTCACAGGGGTTTCAGAAAGTTGAATTAAATTATTCCAGCTTAAATGTGATCGAGCGTCATGATTTTTTCTCATTATCACCATCAGAGTATCATGACAACCTTTGCTTTGGTAAACAGCAATGTTTTCAAAGCACAGCACTAACTGCTGACTTTATTCCGACAAGACAGCAGCAGTACATTTCATTGTCTTTTCCTGGAGTTTATTAATATAATAAAAGACAAAGCAAAAACTTTCTTCTAATGAATTTTTTCCCCTCTAATTTCAGACCTTAAAATAAAAAAATTATGTCAAAAGACCATATCCTGTTCACTCTTTCCTTAAAAACTGCAGTGTTTATATCCATATCTCTCCAGTTTCCTTTCCTCTTGTAGTGAGTCCAACTAAGACTGCAATCTCAAATTTAAGGTAATATTAATAGCATTCTTCAGAGCTGAAGGAAAACAAATTACCTTTAATCTTCAGAGCCCCCAGTCCAAATATACATTAAGGTTACTATTTAAATTGTTCTCGCACTGCTCAGTTCAGCTTTTCTGCATCGTTTTCAGTAACACCATCAGTTTGGCATTTTCCAGCCAGATTTGCAAAGACCCGATATTGTGGAGTTCTGGTCTGTGCAACCAGGGCTGCTGATGGACACAGCTGGGTAACAAATTGCCCATCACCACTGACGGGCATGTTCAATAGCACATACGCTTCAGGACTTCTCACTTCAGGACTTCTTTACAAGGGGCTAAATCCTGAGGGTTTTACTCAACATAATCCATGGAAAAAACTATTAAAACACATGAAAATTGACTAAAATATGAAAAGTTGGCCAAGAATGTCTTTTGCAAAATAATTACCAGCTATTAATTTAAAGACAGAGAGAGCAAGAAATCACACAGCAACTGTAACAGCAGCAGCTAGGTAGGCAGACAGCATTATCACTTTGGAAGAAACTTCCTTACAAAGTAACTATGAGAAATTACTAGATGTGACTAACACCAGGGGTTGAGTTTTTCCACTTCTGGCAGGTATGGCCATGTCTTTAGAAACAACATTACTGTTTTGGTAAAAGCAGTACAAAACTCCTGCAGCCTTTGGGTAAGAAGACTCCCTCTGTTTCCCCTTTTGGCCCTGGAAGCGTCCAGCTGGTATCTAGGAAAGTTGCAGGGAGGCAGGGCAATATACATTGTAGTTTACTTAACAGCATCAGCAGAACGCACTCCCATCCACAGGTTTGTGAAGTGCTGCTGTCTAAAAGCAGTAGTTAATTTATTAAAAAAAATGCTATCTTTTCAGTTTAGAGGTAAGATACCTTCATTTTGCCACATCTGACTGACTCCCTTCGCATTCCTCTCTCACTCAACTGCTACAGACTTAAAATTATGTTTCACAAGTGTCTGACTGACTAAGGAACCATAAAATTAGCTTCCTCTCATTGCCGGCTGAGCCCAGTGGCATTTGTTTTCCATTTGTCTCAGGTTAGGTAGCAGCAGATCAGCAGCTGCAGCGCCATGAAGCTCACACAACAGCCTTGCCTGCAGTGCAAACTGTCTGGAGGATTCTCCCCACCCGCAGGCAATGTCTCTTCTCTGCATTGGAGGTGGCCTAGGGGCCAAGTCCCAGTGTCATAGTGAGGTTACTGGGACGATGAAGAGCTTATCCGGTAAGATTCAGGGTTTAACAGCTTGCCCTGTCTCCTCCCGAGTTCAGCTCCTGCCAGTCCTGCCATGCAGATGGCACACGTGGCATTTACTGGTTCGTGGCTGCCCACGGCTCCATTAGGAAGCCGCCTATCCAGTAAAGCTTGTTAAGAACTGTAAACTAGGTCAATATTCTGCGCCTTGACACGTGTTTTCAGTGGTCCCTCGTATACAGACATATACAAAAAGAAAACTAATAAATTCAAGAGACTGGTACCCAGATGTCAAAGCTTTGGGAACTTTGTGGAAGTTATCTGTCAGGTAGAGCCATATAAGAATAAATTCCACCACCCGGCATGTCCCATGTCAAGTATGTATTTGTACACATCCTGACTCACGTCACCAGGGCAAAACAACTCCATGATCGTTTCAGGGCATGTCGACACACAGGAGGGTGCAGGGACTAGGCTGTGTGTCATGCTAACAGCATTAATCTGATTTCTGGAGTTGGCTCACACATTAGGTCAGCTGAGAGCCCAAAGAGAGGAATCCAAGATCTATCTCTACCTATCCATAGAGGAAGGACGTGAAACAAATGCTGTTCAGTTTTGAACACTGAAATGTAAAGAAGCAGCTAGCAAAATCTAAATTTCTATTTCTACTGCTTCTGTTAAAATCTTACCTTTAAGTGCAAATAGTAAATACCCCATACAAATTTGTCCTCTGTTTTTAGACAGTGGATGTAGCTAGGAAGATGCCTATCTTACATAAGCAAGATGCCTTACCTCATTTAGTGGGGTTACATATATAGCTGATGGCTTGGGTCAGTGAGGTGCATAGGACTAACTATCTAGTCAACAATATTTGTACAAAGCCAACTATGTTTCTCTTTCCCAATGTTCAAATATTCCAAAAACTGTTTGTTGAGTTCCCCTGCAGTACTAGACAATAAATCTCAATGGATATTCTGTTACAACTCAAAGAGATATCATCAATTTTCACATCAAAAGAACAAGAAAAACAATGTCTCTCCTCTTTCTGGAAACTATCTTGTCTTTCTCCTGCTATTTGGGTCACTTGAGAAGACTTCAAGGCATTCCATTTTACCATCAAAGACTACACAAGATCCCAAGCGACTACATTTCTAGGATGGCTAACTGGGAAACCAAACTGAGATGTAGTAGGAGCTAAACCAACATGGGAACTCCAAGTATGAAGAGGCATCCAATATGAAGAAGAAAGGAATTCTGATCAAGCTTAAGATCCATTCTACCATAGAGAACAAAGCACAGATTGCTTCTGTCCTAGGGCAAATCTTTGCAGCCCTGGCTATAAGGGAGCATTCACTTGCTCATGATTTACCGGCTTAAAAGGACTAATTTTGCTGAAAAGCCTGTCTGCCTCTCTTCTCAGTTCAAGTGTCTTGCATTGCAAAATTCCTTCAGATGTACATGAGGAATACCAACCATAGCAATGGCTCCGACGCCTCTGCATTGTTTTTAGGTTTTGGAACTTTTTTCCACTCCAAGGTTGTCAGAGTTTTTGTACCAACATGCAACTGTGATACTGCAATCTGTCATCACTTAGCAAACTACAGCTCATCTTTCTCTGCATTCAGTTCTCTCATCCACGAGGACAGTGTCTGCGTCACAGTAACCATACTATACAGTGCACACGCTCTCAAGCCAGCTCCTGGCTTATTAGTTCACGAGCCCCTCAGTATCCAGCTCCTACAGTCAACATCGGCAACAACCATTTCACAGATTCTGAGCTCAGCAGCCTTGCCTGGATCTAACCAGCCCTGGGCAAAGCAGCACAGGTGCCGCCTCACCATGCTCCCAAAAATTCCTTGCTTCTGGCAAAGACACTGCAAAGGCAGTTCCTGCAGGCTTACTAGTCAGGTCTGAGCAGAGCTGAGCCTCAGCATTTGCTTAGCATTGTCCCCAAGGCCAAGAGCCTCTCGGGATCTGGCGCACGGAGAAAGCGCAACGCAGAGGTGCTCAGGCTGTGACCACCTCTGTTTGCCCTGGTTCTTCGCACTGTACGCCTCAGGGCATTCGTTTCAGTAAAGGAGAAGGGACTACACACAACGCTTGGTGTGCTCAGTGTCAGTGCTCAAAACTCTAAATCTCCTGGATTTAAACAGGTACAAACTTGACGGCTGTAGAATGTATTCTGTTAATTCACAGCAGCCCTCCCCCTCTTCACCCATGCACACACCTTTAGATGTTTGAGGGCTTGCTCTGCAACCAGTTCTTCTTTCTTGTTCCATTCCACAGCATTCATGACACAGGTCCACAGGAGACCGATCACTGCCGGCTCTGGCAGCTCATTTCTTTTCATTTCCTCTTTTACATAAAGCACTACCTGGAGCAGGAAATAAACTGTTCTCTTAGGCAACATTTCCAATCCAGAAACGATGCTGTCTTACCAAATACTTGCAGTCATTTACAAATAACATCACAGCATAGAAGTAGTGAGAAACAAAATTAGAACAGGAATAACAAAAAGGAAGCATTTAGCATGTTTTTATTTAGCAACATTACTATTACTTGACTGCAAGTTTTGTCCCTCCCCTCCAACCTAAGAGTTAATGCAGTTAAGTGAAATACAGTCTCATCAAGTAAAACAAAACAAAAAACCCAAAACAAAACCAAACCCCAGTCAGCTGCACTTGCAAATCCAGAGGACGTTTTGTTGCTTTAGTCTTAAGCACAGAGTGAACTGATGAGTAAATTAAAATAATTTAAAGAAAAACAGAGGAAATCTATGAGGTGCTCATATCTGTTCCTCTGTACCTACTGTTGATTTAAGTCTTTGACTATTATTATATAAAGAGAAGTTGTAAAGAAAATACTCTTTACCTCTTTAATTGGGCATTCCTGAGAGAGACGTTCTTGTAGCTCTTTTTGAAGTTCTTTACGAGTCCCCAGTGACTGCTGAACTCTAAGGAAATCTGAGAGCTCTTTTAGACCTGCTTCAGTAAAATACTTGGCAAAATGGTCCACATTCTGCCGGTTGGCTGGAAATAGTTCCTAAAAAGACAGGAATGCTCTCTGTTAAATAAATAAATGGCTATGACTCTTGACAGAATGGAAGGAACATTTTTTTAACAATGAACAGTGGGAATCACCTTGTACTGCCCTTAAAAAATAGTCAATGCTTGTATTAACACTGGAAGAGTCAACACTTCATTCATTATGTTGTGTTTCATTATAGTGGTGGGAAAAATGATGGTTGCTTATGCAAAAAACCTACACCCTCTCCACATGAAGTGCATGCACTTATGAATAGCTGTAAGCTTAAGCTGTCGCTCAAAACAGTCCTCAGAAAAACTACGCTTTTTCCAGATTCCAAGAGTCTTGTAGAGGAAGTACAAAAGAATAGATAGTAAAGCCATCATATGCAAAGCGCATTTATCATGCCCTCCCAATGCATCCACACATTTACCTTTTAAAAAAAACAACACACTTAGCAATACATATATGGCCCAGGCATCCTGGTCTGATGTTGTGACTCCACTGAGCAATGCATCATTTAACCAAAAAAAAAAAAATAAAAAAAAATCACAAAATCCACTTTGTACTGTTAACGTTAACTCCCATATGCATTTCTAATGCAAAGACACCATCAATCTATGATTTATCAAAGTCCAGCTACTTAGAAAAGTTAAAACTATTCTTAAAAATTGCTAAAACAGATGCCCCATCTTGGCAAGGATTCAACTGCATTTGCTTACCCTCCAGTTCTTGGTTGTGGGATGGATATAACTTTTTTTTTTTTTTTTAAACAAAGAAACTAGAGACCCTCAATCTGTTTACTTACTGAAAACGAGATTAAGAAGAAATTATCATGAAGGCATCTCTGCTAGGCAACATCATCTGACACTTTATAGTTCTTTAATATAGCAGCATAATGACAGCCAACAGCTGAAAGCTTGTCAAGTAAAGTTTGAAACAGAAATAAGATGCAGTTTGGTTTTTCCCCCCCCTCTAATAAAAAGTGTAATTAGCCCATTTCCCAGCCTTATGGCAAACTATTTATGACTTGGACTCTTAAAATCAAATACAAATTGAAGAGATGAAAGGGTGTGAGAGGTTGCTTCACTTTTAAAAGATTCTTGCCTAATTACAATTTATTGAGGTAGGAACAGGAAATACTGCTGAAATTCGCCAGGCAGTGCAACACAGGATGTAGCACATTTGATTGGATTATCGCAGCAGCGATCTTTTTGAGGATTAAAAAAGCCCTATTGATCTTCAGAAATGCACTAGGAGAGAAAGGCACATGACACTGGTGCATATTCATATACACTCTAAATACCTCAGGCCATTTCTGCAAACCCAGAACACAGGTTTTGAGTCCAAAGGCTGAAAGCCTTCCTGCATTGCTCCTCCTAGGTCTGCTGTCATCACTGCAGGACCACTTATGCTACCCAGATGGCTATTGCTGCAGAAAGTGAGCTTACTGTGCTTTTGCTAAACTATTTAAACACTGTTGCTTTGGAAACTTATATTCTGATCATAACCCTTTATACTTTATTTGTTATTTACAAAAGTAAAACATATTTCAAAAAAATAAATGGTCCTCACACAGTTGCTGGTGGTGTGTGTTTTGTTAGCAGTGGTTAGAAAAAAAAAATTAATTCCCAAGCACCATACATACAGTCTTTCAGAAGGCATTTAACTACAGGAAAAATAGAGACAGAATGTAAAAACATGTGATATTTAATATTCCTGAACCCATATCAATGCTACAGCCATAACAATATTGCTGTGATTCAAAATATTTTAAAAATGCTGAGAGTCTGAGGGGGAGTTAACATGCTTACAGCAAACTACCATCTGCATTTTATTTCTTTCTCTTTCCCAAGGAGAGATAAGGATTATTGAAAATATATTGTACTTACTAGCAGTCTCTTATCGAGGTTAGCTTTTCTCAAAGCAGAGGTAACAGAATTAGCATCTTTCTCTGCCATCCATGCTTTAAAAAGCTTTACAGCAAAAGAGGCTGCAATCCCTGTTTGAGGAAAAAAAAAACAAACCATGGAACATGCTTCAGCAATTTTCAACATGAATTGGAGATGGCTGTAAGAATTACAAGGTTACAAAATGGTTACAAGATTATGGAATGAAAATACATTTACAGTGGGACCAAATGTGGAGCAGAAACGCTAATTTTTTTTCTTTAAGACATTATTAGTTTTCTGAAGAATGCTAGATTGTTTGAAAATATTTTCTGTATTGCCCATCTCCATTCAATTGTTTGAAGATTTTCTTTGCAATTATTTTTCCTAGATCCCCCATTTCCAGACCAAGTCCAATGAAAAAAGAAAAATTATGCATTAAATCAGTTAGGAAACGAAGGCACAAAATAATAAATAGCCAGCAATAAGAACTGAAAAAACATATCTTCAAGGGGCTTTTTAGCAAGTCCTGGAATAGGGTTAAATAACTGCAACTTCAAGGGAACCGACTGTACCCCATCCTCCTAGAAGGCATTTAGTAGCTGTTAGGACCAGGCTCAAATACTATCTTAAGTGGAAAAATTCCTTCCTCAAGGCACAACTTAGTATTTTGTACATTAAATCAAACAAACTCTACCTCCACTAGCTGTAGCTTTCCCAGGGGAGTCAAGAAACCACTAGCCCCACACCTCCTATTTCCTACAGCAGCACCAGCACAGCTCTGCTCTGGCTTCTCAGCTGTGAGCGGCAAGTGCAGGGAGCTGAAGGAAGCAGCTGAAAGGTCTCAGAGATGGAGACCCAGCTCATCCTTGAGGAAGGTCCCCTGTAGGTCAGTTATGCTTCTCCGTACTACACTGACGTCAACATTTACAGTGCTATTGAGGGTGGCGATAATCATGGTATGCTATACTACAGCTCGTCATTACAATTTTCTGTTTCACCTCCAAACAGTCCTGAAGCTTTAAGAGCTAGATGGGACCTAGTGGTAGGAAGTAGCTTTGTCATTCTTAGCCACTTTCTAGATAGATATCCATTCTTTCTATTTCTAGGATGCATTGACTAAATGAGTCAAACAAGAACAGAAGAGATTACTCCCAGAGCAGTGTAAACTTCATTAACATTCTTTACAGATCTTGACTGTTGTGACAGTTTTGGCAACCTTATTTCAAGAGCTTAGTTGTAAGGCACGATCCTTAAAGTCCTGTATGAAACCATGGATGCACAATGCCATTGCAAGAGAGGCCTACAAATACTACTTTGGGCTTGTTTTGCATGTTGTACAGCAGGTTTCAAGTAAAACCAGCATGATGATCATAAGGTCTGTGGGCTGACTAGCCAAGACTGATGAAGCCTGGTGAAACAGCGGAGGACCTAGGTGTAACATTCACCCGTAATTTCTGAACATGCAAACACAGTTCAGCATGTCTGATGTGCTTATGAGTTCAATTCCAACATCAAATAGAACTCAGGTCTCTGTCACCAAGCACTGTCCCCATTACCTATGCCTTAAACCCTTTTTCAAGTTTTAGCTTAAAACAAAACAAATTTTATACCTGTAGTAGAGGGAGGTTGTTCTAGTGCTTCTCTATCCACATAAGTTTTCGAACTTAATTCTAATTTTCAGTCCAAATTATCATTAGCCAGTTCCTATACTCTATTCGTGTGCTGCCATGGTCTTTTCCTTCAAATAGCTCTTCTTTTTTTCTGTTTTTTTTTGTTTGTTTGTTTTTTTGGTTTTTTTTCCCCCTATTTGCAGAAAGCAACTTCAGCCATTCATTTTATTGATTAACCCTGTTAGCAGCTCTTTGCATTTGCACCATTTTTTCAGCATGGGTGATAAGGGTACACTTAACCCTGATGAGGTTTCACCACTGCCTAGACCTTTCTCTGTATCTGCTAGAAATGTGTCAGCCATCTCCAAAAGACATTTTTTTCCATCTATACCTCACAGTAAAAGTAATGACAATACTGAAAAAGAGCAATCCTGAAATGAATTGGGTATTTGTCCTCAAATCTGATAGATCTCCTATCAGCACAATCCAGCCTCTCTCCCCTTCAGCCAATTCTTTGCCAATGTTACAACTGCCATGCTGATCAACAACTCTCTCAGATAATTTTTTCCTCACGTATTTTAACCTCACTTGCCTGCAGCATTGTTTTTTGTAACTCAAAGAAAGTATCAAGTTTATTTTTATATGATCTACCTGTTTTAAGCCTTGATCTTTTTCCTGTTTTTCATTTATCTTCACATCTTTAATTATTCTTTCATAAAAGATCTATTCCAGAACACTGATTGAACAATCTTGTCCTCAAATGCTGACACAGGTACATTTTTAGTATATATAAACCAAGAACCAAAAGTATATGTAAGCTCCTGACAAAAGTTTAGGGCTCCTAGAAACATAAGTTCATAATGCAAATGGAATTTGTTCTAGGATTTGTACGTAACAATTGTATTCTTAAAAATGTTAAATTTAAAATATAAAAAAATTACTTGAGTTTAAAAATTTGAGTTTTCAGATGCCTCTTGTCTTCCCGTAACTGGGAACAGACTTCGATTTAAAAACATTGCAGGCCATCACCCTAAGATATGGATTAGTGCTTTTGTTTTCTCCTAGTTTAATTCTGATTCCAAAAGCTGTGATAACAGAGCAAAGCTGCAGCTGTGGCTTTTCTTTCTGCAGCATTTAGAAAACAAATGTAATGGTTAGCTTACATTTTAGCTAATCTATAGCGCTTTAACAAAACCAAAAGGATTTCATGAAAACTGTTCAACACGGACAGCGCATTTGCAGTTATTCCAGGTAGTCAGTAACTGGCAGAGAAAGACATTGTTGAGCAAGCATTTAGAAAATCCAGACTCCAAGGTAGATGGCTATATATAATTAAATAAAAACCTTCAAAAGAAAAAAAAAGAAAAGGAAAAAAGTCATCTCAAAAAAGCATTATACCCTAAGTTTGAAAGAACAGTTACTCATCATACGGTAAATATAAGTCCATGGGAAAGTGTATCAAACACTGATCACTGCTGGTATGAAGCAAAACAAGGTTTTGACTATTTTTTTTTTCTCTGCAGTATCCAGTTGGCCTGCATGTGCTCTCTGTCCCACTTCACACTCACAAGCACAAGATATTGGCAACACTTGAAAAAATGCTAGTAGGCATACTGCAGGAATAGATACTGCATTTCACGCTTTTATGATATCACAATAATACATATATTCTACAATAACACATATACTGTCCAATTTTGCACACACGTGTAACTTCTAAAAAACATACATCCTTTGGGGTTTGTTTTTCTTTTTGTTGCTTTTTTCCTGTTTGACTGTCCTCTTATTAGATTTCACAAAATACGTTGGCCGATGCTGTCCGTATATGCTTCTGCTTTAAAATACTGATTTCTGTTGCACAGTTACAGGCTTCCAACATATAAAATATGTTGCAATAAAATACATCTCCAATTAAAGCTAATGCAAGAAAAAAGATCACATAGAAATTTACCTTCTTTGACTATATTGTCAGTGAAGAGGCTTGTTAAAATTGTAGCAGGAAGAGTCCCGTTGGCTAACAGGATGCCAGAAAGCATTGCCAACTTCGTCTGTTCCGTCTCAGTAAAGGCTTTAAGGAACAGCAGAAGCTGTGGGTCAGAAAAGAGGTGGGGGGGGGAAGATATATATGAGCCATAGGCAATGATAACAGGTAGAGATGAATATTAGCAGACAGTTTAATTTCTTATTTCCCAAATAGTTCCACTATAATTAATAGCAATCACATCAAAATCTGCCCTGAAGCATGGCAGTGGCATTTCACTGATCACTTATAATTTCATTTTCCATATGGACACAAGCATGTGGAATATGGCCTTACTCAGGGAGACAAGGCCAGTCTTCTCCCAATATACATGTACATGTGTGAAAATAGAAGTGCTTGTTAAAGGCTTGAGACCCACAGAAGTTACAGGATCACAGATTTGCAGATTTTAACAGGCCGCCAGAAGCCTGTCTGTTCACATCTTCAGACTTTGGACTAAGCCTCACGCAGCTGCAGTTCCTTTTCTAGCTTACAAAAACTGTTACTCATGTGAACAATAAAAAGGATGGGAAAGTTTCCTGTTTTCCCTCTGGGAAAGGGAACACAGCACAATTACAACAGATTTTCTGTTGGCTAAAATAAGAAATATATTTCAAGTTCAGACATTCTTGATAAAGCTGACAAAGGACAGACAGGAACAAAAGTTGTCTTAAGACCTTGCTGTTTCCACTACTAATTACAAGACAAAACAACTAGCTTGAGAAAAAAATTACAAATCTCACCATCTTAAGCGCTAGAAGAGCTGAACTACATATTTACTTCTCAAAGTTTAAAAATGCCAATTAAGTCTACTCTAAGTATCTTAATTTCACATTAAAATGGATGACTTGAAAGCATATTGAAGAAGTACATTACATCTCTTTTCCTTCACATCTGGAGAAAAAGTTGTACTACATGAGAATTTGCCAATAGCATTACCATTAACAATAATATTTTCTTAACATGTTGTTAGCAATCACAATATGGGTGATGGGAAAAAGGAGGCTAGACAGCAAAGGGCAACTTCATTCATTGCAAAATGCTGCTGACTCCATCAGAAGCTAGCTTATGAATTTACCATCACCACAAAAAAAAA
>VZTL01063605.1:0-11163 GCA_013400535.1 Scopus umbretta
CATTTTCTCTCATCCTATTTCTACATAAAGAGTCTCCTTAAAGATACAATTTCCTCTGCTCCCATTTCCCTGCTAGCTCCTATGAACATTAGGCTGCCCATTACACAGAATTTTTCCATTACACTGGAATACTGAAAATGTGTCCACTCCTTTCACCTAGCATGGCCTTGCAGAGCAAAGCAGACACCAGACACATTCCCTTGTACCCATGCCAGGCTGAGCCCAGGCTTGTTTTAATCTCCTCTCCCCCAGCCCACACAGGCATGCAAGCAAGAAGCAAATTTTTCTCTCCCACATACAGAATTTTGCACCCACTTTCCATTTGGACTCAAAGCTGGACTATGAAAACTCCTCCCTCCTCGCAATGCCATACCATTTACATATTCAGAAGTTAAGCTTTTAATTTGTCCTTCAGATTAAACAGCATTTGAAAAACAATGCATAAGGCACAACGAAATAAAATAGCTTCCCCTCTCCAGGATTTCTGGGCATCCAGAAAGTTTTCAGCAAACCACTGTCTTGCCATCAAAAGTCTCACAGAAGCAGCAGTGCCGGCTAATTCTGCCAGTGATGTGGGGGGTATGTTAAAAGGAGCACAAATTCACACAAGATGCCTCTGCCACCTCCATTCAACTTTCCCCACCTATAGCTTGTGTTTGTAAAAAAGAATAAGAGAAGAAAGCTGGAAATTCTGAGCAGCACTGGGCTGCCATATATCTTTTTTAAAGTATGTACCAAGACCTATGTTATCATTAGCTTTTGTTCCTTTTTTATTTCTGTGGTGCAAAGCAAGTGCCTTATCTCCAAACGTCTTCCTCATCCCTGCAAAGGGAGTCTCTGAGGTCAGCTCTAACAAGAACCAGAACAGGAAAAAGCCTCTGAAATTAAACACCTCTCAATCCAGTGAATTTAGTGAGTTTAGACACTTCCTAGTTTCCAGCAGACAAAGTGCCTAACATGTAAATACGCTTTTTTCATTTTAGCTTATTAAGGAACAGCTTCCTACCTGAAGCTGCATATCATGAATTCAGTACAGAATACAGAGGACTGCAAGTCCAGCACAGGCCGACAGTGCTGGGATGAAGCACAGAAATTTTGACAATCCCCTGTCAAATAAATGTTTGGGAAAGAGGAAAAAAAGAAAATAATTTTGCACTTAGAGAAAATTTTTAATTTACTTACTTATGTCTTAAATGTAAACTTACATGACATCAAAGAAAGCACCATTTTCCTTTACAACTTGCACATAAAAATGACTGTGGAAAAATCTCCTTTCCTGCCATGTTGTCCAACAAAGACATTACTGACTCCAGCTTAAGGATTTGCCTTTGCAGTAAAGTTTGATCACTATAACGCACCATGTAATTTTCAGTTACTTACAGTTACACTCATACACCCCATAAGCACTCTTACTTTAGCATAACATGGCCTTTTTTCCAGCTTAGCTTGTCCTTTTAACCAGTTTAAGCTGTGCTGAAAAAAAAAATATTTTCACTACAAAAGAGGAGGATCTACAAGGGAGCTATGTCCTCATGATTATGTTTTCATGATACGCAAGAGCCTTAGCCACACTCCTGGAGATCAGCTCTGCTGGGTATTGAATAACCACCATCCCAAGGAGAGTTTGGGCAATACTTCCATGCCTAAATCCAGGGCCACTAGACAGGCCAGCAATTCCGTAGACTCAGTGCCCACTTTCCTCCATTTCAGACACCAAATAAGCACCACTCATATCTCTGCCCATCACTTTCCCTTCCCCCATATACACTACCTGTTCTGCACTGCCCACATGATTTCCACCTTCCCACACGAAAGGGAATTTTACAAAACCTCACCAGTTCACCACAGTGCTAGCAGTAGGGAGTGGATCAGCAGAGCAAATGGTGCTCCTGGTTTCTCTGGCCACTGCTTTACGCACTCCTACATCTGGAGCAAGGTTTTAAATACACCAAGTGCAGCCACAGGGGAAAGTCACTCATATTTCACTGCGACCAGAGCAGCTGATTTATGCCAGTCAAGAGGGACTTGGTCCTCTAACCTGAGCAAGGCAAAGCCATATTCAGGAAATCCCACCTGCTCTCACTCCACAAAAACTCAGACAGAAATTATTCGTGGGCACCGCTGGCACAGCAGACAGACAGACAGACACACACACCCCAGCCCCCACCTACTAACCAAGACTTCAGTGAAAGCTTCAGCTTTCACGCACCATAAACTATAAAACCAGGAAAAGGCAGCAGGGAAAAGATTTCCCTCTTTCCCACTTTAGTGTTACCTCTGCTGCTGTCAGTGTGGCTCCCATGGTTTTCACTTCCAGGTAGCAAAAAACATGAAAAGAGCCATAAATTTTTTGTTTCTGACTCACACCTAACACAAAACCTTTGGAGTCATCCATCTTGCTTGCTTTTCAACTTGTTGCATCAGTACATCTGACTGCTGTATTCACACTTTCAGTAGTCATTCTGTCCTAGCACAACAGAGATCAAGTTGCACAGCTTAAGCTCAAAGAAATGAAGAAACTCTTATTCCAAAACCAGACTTATCAACATATAACTAGAGCATGCATCTGAAATCTCCCAGCATAGACCACACTTTGTATTACCTTTTGGTGTGAGTAACAAAATGCTTAAACAGAGATCAAAGTCAGGGCTAGGAGGCAGATGCCACTTATTCCAAATCAGTGGGGAAGACTGAACAGCTGCAGGTGCTTTTTGACTCCTACAGGTGTAAAGAATATGCTAGAAAATTGAGTGAGTTGACACAATCTGAGGTGAAGTCTTGAAAGTTTGTATTTTACAGTTTGTTGTGTAATTACCAATGTACCAGTTTACTTTGGCGTAAGTATATTTCTGCAGGAATAAGCAATATTTTTCTTCACTGGGCAAATGTTCCCCATGTAAAATGTCTGGCAGCCAACAGGGATAGAAGTTTGACTTCAAATCTTCAGGGGTTTTGTGAAAACAGGAGAAAGAAAACCTAGAATATCCCACAGGACATTGCCTGGAGGGGAGATTTTTCAACTACTGTTCTTTGCATCCTTTCTTTATTCATCAGTCTTGAAAAATTCAAATACCCTATCAAAAGCATAGGCTACATTTTGAGCCTTACCCCTTCAGTGAGGTACTAACAGCGAGTGCTGAAGTGCAATGTATGGTGTGGCACAGCAGACACCGCACCACCGCCCAGACAGAGCGTCCACAGCTTGGATTTACAATTTGGACTGCCAGCACCCACATGCAGAATAACCTGTCCAGGGTAGTTTCATCCAGTCAGGGAAGATAAAAATAACATGTGACTGACATGGATACTCAAAAAGCTGTCATACCACGCACTTACCAGTGGAAAAATCACTGATTATGTCCTCATAATTGTTGAAATTCTCTACCAGACACAACAATTTCCAAAATATGTGGAACAATGCAAAATGAACCTCAGTTCTTATCAGAATGGAGTCAATAATTCTTGGCTGTCTTTTAATCCAGTCAAAATACGTGCTGTTTTGCCTAAGGAATACAGGACAATAGAGATAGGAAAGTTTTAAGGATGCCATTAAATTTATTCCCCTTTCTCAAGGCAGGACTGATTAATGTAATTTAAACATCCACATCCTCCCCATCACAAGCAATGTGATCAAGACAGCATCTCCAAAAGAAGAGTGCAATTCTTGAGGCATGAAAAAGATGTCAGATACTTCCCCAGAGGAATATCACAAACCAGGCTGAGCTCGGCAGCCAAACTCTCCTAAAGGAAATTCTCACACCTGTGTCCATTCCACCAACTTTGGTCAAATCCCAGGCAGATGTAAACCCATACGGAACAGACTGCAGGACCAAGATGCTGTTTACATGGGAAACCTGTCAATATGAAACAATTTTATCTGCAGCTGTCAGCTAAATCTCATTTGAAAGAATATGTCCTGCCAACAAATGTGGGCTATGTGTTTGTGAAAGGCAGGACTAGTACATTTTCAATGCAGCTCCACACTTTTTAATGTGAGTGCTAATGTTTCTAGCATATTACCTTCCAAATGTTGCAGCACGACATGCTTTATAGGAACTAATGAATCACATAGTAAAAACTAATTGCAACTTACATACTGTTGTGAACTGAGTTTTGCAACATAAAAGCAATCAGCCAGCAATTAAAATGCTAATATGGGGCTGAACCTCATATAACAGTTTGCCAAAATCTAGTGCAATACAGTGCTTCCTGGAAAATTTTGAACAGATGGAATTTAGTTAGTAGGTAGTCATTTCATCAAGCTTATAAACCTTACTGTGCTGGAGGACGGTCCCCACCATGATGCATTACATATTTCCAGCATTAGAAATTATGATAAAAGATCTGCCTAACATGATCTATTTTCTTCTTTTGTCTGGCTTTTTCTATTCACATGTAAATGATTAACAAACTCTTAGAAAGTCAGAAAGGAGTGGTACATCACAAATGCTCTTTCTCATTACAGACACCTTGAATTTCTTTTTGCTGTTTTAAACTGCAAGTTTTGAAGAGGACCACAAATAAACTAATATAGATGGACTCCAAATGTGGTGGTGGTCATCATCAAATCTACTTTTGTTTTTAATTATAAAAACTCCTTTTCACAAATTCACTAATGCAAGATTCTGAATTGAAAGAGACAATTACATTTTAATTGGGTTCACCTCCCCCACATCCACTTTTTCTTCATTAAATTCCTAATACTAAGACAATTGAAATACATTCATTAATTCAAGCTGGGAATTATTAATTTTCAACATCATCAGCCTTGGAGAAATTACCAGTGGTCTTAGAACAAAGCTCCCAGAAAGATGAGGAGCTACAGACTGTGCCCTCTATCCAGTTCTAGCACCAGTCACATAAGTCTTTGTTTTCCCTGAGGACAAGAAATATCTCAGCAAGTTATGATCCTGGGAAGTTAGTGAATTATTCTTTAGCAAGCCTCATTCACTGCAGGTTAGCCTTTAAGTTCATTCAGTCATTATTGGTAGCAATACTGGAAAAGCATGGACAAGCTCTGAATAGAATTAGTAACCCCTTTGTATTAAGTCATCTGCAAACAGGAGCCAGGGAAGGAGAACAGAGTAGGCACTGAGAACTTGGCTGTGTGTATGTGGTGATGCCACCCAAAGTCCTATCAGGTGAACACAGGACATGGAAAGTTAATGAGAGACTCAAGAATGTCCCAGGCCTTACCTGCTTGGATGAAGCTGTCTTTCAACCATGGGAAATCTTGAATAATGGAGTCTTGGCTCTCAGGTCCTTGCACCCCCCAATCACAAGCAAGGCTGAATCACTACCTGGTCCCAAGACATAGTCAGGCATAGATAATTAATAGACATATCAAAAATGAACTGAACTGTTTTCTTCTCACTCATCAGTGGCTTTCGTAGCTTCCTTAAGGTCTCACATTCGAAAATAAAGCTATTTTTCTCACTTTGCTTACAGTCTCTTTTATGGTGCAATGCTCTCCAGGAAAGACCCTGCATGGAGGACCATGTTCCTTGTTTAATAATCACTTCCTTACTATTTTATCCGTAGCTTCTCCAAACACCCACTTTCCTCATCTCCTCCAAACTCCAGCCCGAGCTCCAGAGCAATATGCAGCTAATGATCCCAGCTAAAACCCAGCAGTAAAACCCCATGGTCCGCACACCTTCCACCATCTGCATTCCCCTCCCATGCATCCACCCTGAAAGGAAACTGGGCAGAAAATGCAGCAACGGTCTGAAGGCATGACAGATGCTTAAAATGAAGATGTCCCAAAAGGTAAGAAATACCCCTCCACCTGCTCTGAAGGATGGCAGAGCTCCTAAATGAAAGAAGATGGGCTGGGGTTGCTGCCGTGTTTCAGTGCTGTAGCTCTACCAGCACATCAGAACAGAAGGTGTCATTTTGAGCCTACTATAAATTTATGAAGTAGTAAACCTATTGCTCAGGGTGGCAAAAGGTGAATCACCATTAAAGGAGTGACCTCGACTCTGAAAGAGGTCTGTCAACAGAGGAATTGGAAACTTAAAGCATGGCTTCCCAAATTACCTCTCTGAGATTGCTTTGGAACAAAATTGCCAGGAGGAGTGTGGGGGGTGAAAGCACATTACTCGTAAAATTGTCTTTCATGACAGCAAGGCAGAGCCTCCATTAGCTGGGCTAGGAAAGGAGCAGACTTCACAAAACCTTAGTATTCATGGAAGTCTCAGAGATTTGCCTCTACCTGTTTCCTCAGGGAACCCAAAAATTGACAGTAGTGCCTACAATTTGTCATCAAAAGAGAAGAGCTCTGGTGTTCACCCTCACAGGCAACGCATCAGTACAGATACAGCCTCTCTTTCTCAATGAGGGCTTTATGTTAAAAAATAAGAGCTGCTCTTCTCTAAGGTCCTCAGTACAGAGGAGAGGAGCAGTACCTTATTTCACTGCAGTGAGCAGAGACTGCGGCTGGGTTAAGGATATGCCCTGAATCACAGACCACCTTGAGTAAACCACCCAGGCCATCAGCATCACATCATTCTGCTTCACTTACAGCACATTCATAAGGAAACAGGCAATAAAACTCCGAATCCCTCCTTCCAGGCAACAAGCTCCCAAACCCACACACTTAAAACTCACCAATTTATGTGTGGATTGGGGCCTATAACACCACCACCATTTTTAAGTAGTTTATTGATCTTGCAGTAGGTGCAGACATTCCAGTCTGACACAATTCTTCACTGTTTTATTGGTAGCTGTGGCCTTGACACCCATACATTATATAAAGGGGGAAAGGGCTATAAATAGCTTTAAGTGGTTGTGCTGGTTTTGGCTGGGACAGAGTTAATTTTCTTCATAGTAGCTAGTACAAGGCTGTGTTTTGGATTTGTGCTAGAATGTTCTAGCAAGGGATGTGCTAGTTACTGCTGAGCAGCGCTTGCACAGAGTCAAGGCCTTGTCTGCTTCTCACCCCACCCCGCCAGCGAGCAGGCTGGGGGGGCACAAGGAGCTGGGAGGGGACACAGCTGGGCCAGCTGACCCCGACTGACCCAAGGGCTATTCCATACCATATGTCGTCATGCTCAACACGTAGACCTGGGGGAAGAAGAAGGAAGGGAGTGAACATTTGGAGTGATGGTGTTCATCTTCCCAAGTAACCATTGCACATGATGGAGCCCTGCTTTCCTGGAGATGGCTGAACACCTGCCTGCCCATGGGAAGTAGTGAAGGAATGCCTTGTTTTGCTTTGCTTGCGTGCGTGGTTTTTGCTTTCCCTCTTAACCTGTCTTTATCTTGACCCACGAGTTTTCTCATTTTCACTCTTCCGATTCTCTCCCTCATCCCACCACAGGGGGAGTGAGCGAGTGTCTCTGTGGTGCTTAGTTGCTGGCTGGGATTAAACCACAACAGCAGTGGAGGTTGGCTGATGTTACAAACACATTAATGAAACAATGTTGTTTTGTATCTGCTGAAAATTTGACCCTCGTAATGTGTTTCTATACACATTTATGAGAAGCTGTAAGCACATGCATCATCTATTTTTTATGAGGCAGAAATAGCCACAGTACACATTTGATCCATACACACACTGAATTTAAAGGCAAGTAAATTAAAACAAAGCTGAGATGTAAGTCGGGCATGATAAAAATGCTATTGTAATACCTTACAATATTAAGCTCTGTCGTTCCCCTGTGATGTCTTGGGATAAATATTGCAATAGGGCTGAAAATCTCATTTCATTGTGCCCTGGGAGGGGATTGGGTTCAGACTGCCTGTTCTGGGATCCTTAGAAAAAGACTCATTCAATGACCTTGTAATACTTCACTTTCATGCAAAGCTTTGGGATAAATAGGAATCTGAGCATACCTGAAGCTCTGCTGTCATGTTATTCTACCTGTGTGTACCACAAAACATCTCAATGAGCAGTGAAAGCAGAAAGTTCTCCTCTGATTAAAAAAACCCATCATCCTACACAGAAATAGTATTTTCAAGGAAGGCACAAAATCAACCAGATAAAGAAACAGCTCTGTATTTTCCAAATTTACACTTTCTTTTGTTTTATTCTCATGTATCTCTCTAATAGTACAGCAGAGTGAAAGGAGGGAGGAAAAAAGGACTTTTGTGGTTAGTAAGGGGCTTGCAATAGGAGCTTAATGTTCAGGAAGAACATGAAGAAGACAAAGGAGTACAGTCATGTCAAAAATAAAAAGTACTAAAAAGCACTTTCTCTTCTAACATAAGGTCAGAGGAGGAACCTGGCATGTTACGTTTCACTCCTTTGTGAGTGAGAGATCAAGCAGTGACTCTGCTCGTTGCCTCTGGAGCAAGCCCCAAGTAAGAAAATAACTTGAGGAAAATCTCACAGCCTGTTCCCTCGCAGGAAAGTATTAATCTGAGATTGTACTACCAGCTGCGGAATTTGCATGTGATTTCAGGAGCCACCCTCTCACCTAGGGCAATTGCTCACACTGTGGGAGAGAGAAGCTCAGAGTCATTATTGGAGACTTTCCCTGAGGCGGGGTTTAGCTGCAGGACATTGTCCCTTGGTTCCCTGTGTACAGCAAAAGACCCAGGCAGGTGAGTTTTACGTACAACCTGCAATACAACGGCACTTTGAGAAATAAGCACTGCTCTTCAGCCAAACCAGAGAAGTAGAGCTCCTGGGGTCAGTGGCAAAGCCCAACATCTAATAAAGAAATGAGCTGAAATGAGAATCAGACCTTTGTGAGGAATCAGAAACCTGATTAATGAGTTTGGGAATCGTGCAGCCTAGAAAGGGTAATTGCCCAGACCCTCCTCACCTCTGAGATGTATTAGAAAAACAGAAAGAAATTACACAAATGAACATTTTTTATAAGCTTGGGCTCCTGCAGCAGGTCCTCATGTCTGGATCTTCTCCTCTGTCAACATCCCCAGCACGGGGCATTATGGCAGTAGTTGCTAGTCACAGAATTCTTTTTGTGAAGAAACATGAATGAGATGAGTGGAATTAACAGATACAAAGGCACCATGGACCATAGTACATTGGCATCAGTAGATAGTTTGCCTCTGGTGACCTACAGAGATACAAGCACTGACAAGAAACCTGCTGAAAGAGGAGGACAGAGCTGTGAGCATAACCCAGAGCCCAATTCAGCCATATGAAGCAGCTTCAGAGCAAGAGGCAAGAAAGGAGAAGGAAAATCATCAAACCCAGGTACTTTGAAGGATCAGTTCAGTGAGAAGTAAACCTTCAGGGGCATTTGTGTGTTGTGGCTAACAGTCTTTCAAGTGGTGAACCATCCCCACTGTTATTTATAACAGCCCATAGATCACTCAGAAATCACCATCATGGGAGCCAGGGCATATGAAAATTAAGGTAAAAAATAGAAATGGGCAAAAGGAAAGGATGTTAGCTACTAGCAAGTCATTGGCCTCTCGAGAAGATAATAAAATCAGTGATAAACAAACAGAGCAGAATGAAGAGAGAGACAAGGATGAGCGAAAGTGTGAGAGAAGGAAATACTGTGACAGTGTGCAGCTCCCTTCCACACTATAGACGGGCTAGTAAGAAGGAAAAGAGCAGGAACAGAACAAAAATAGGTCAGGGAGTGAAGGATGAGGGAAATTGAGGCTATTTGAAAGAGACATATCTAGGGATCATGACCTGACAGTAGTGGGATGGGACGGTGGAAAAAGAGGTAATAATAAAAGGAATAAAAGGAGCAGGAGAGGAAGTATCCAGGCACCAGTAGGATAGCTTTCACCAGAAAAATGTTATGAAAATTTTATTAAATAGCTTTGAATGAGCATCTGAGGGTTCATCACAGCTAGGCAGTGGGTATGTGAGGGGTTTTTACCCTTACTATAAAATGCTGGTGTATAGATCAAGTTTTCTCAAGTCAGGTCAAGGCACACTGGTTGAAGCCACTGTCTGAGTGCCGTTGGCCCATCCATGATCTGGTGGACCCCGTGATAGCTGGGACATGTGAAGGCAGGGAAACAAAAAGCAAGTATGTCCTTCATGCTTGTGAGTACTCAAGGAAATGGAATGAGAGATGGGAAGAACTGAGGTCCCCGTGGAGGGTACTGACTCTGTACAAAAGTAATGGGCAAAGTCAGAGAGGTGAGATTTGATGAGGACAGAGATGTCAGGTCAGTGAGATGAAGGCTATAATTGAATACAGTGAGGTGGTAGCAGAGGTAATTAGGGCTCAGTAAGCTGCAAAGGGCACAAATTAAATGAGGATAAAACAGAAGTTAAAGCACAAAGACAGTCAGCGTGCTGTGTTTCTTTGCCAACGGCAATCTGGCTGATCAAGATCAATTAATTGAATTCGAAGAGCTGGGATGAGCCAGGCCTCCTGGGAAAACAGAGTTTGTGTTGTAAAGAGGAAGAACAGCACTGGTGAGAGAACACTGGGTGGTCCTAAACAAAAGTAATTTGGGCTCAAAAGAAGATAAGAGGGAACTGCCATGAAAGAGGAAATTAGGAGACAGTGCTGGCGCTGCAGGGAGGAAAACACTGACAGAATTAAAGTTTGAGAAAAGGATCAGAGAGCAGGAAAACTGAAAGAAGAAAGGAGAGAAAAGCACTACCAGAAGTGGGAAGAATGAGGAACATAAATTAATTTGTGTTGCTGTGTTGTTGTCATGTTGCCAGGCTGGAGAGGTGGGTAGTCGGAGACCCTAACCAAACCCAGCACCTCTCCTCTAGTTAATGGCCCGCACACTCTCCTGATGAGCAATCAGTGGAGCAGCACTCCATTCAACACTGTATTTCATCTGCTTTCCTCCTCCCTTTGCACTGAAGCCATGAGGCATGTTAAAAATACCAGATGAAAGACATAGAATCATCCTTCCTGTTAATACATGGAAATTATCAACTGGAAAGCACCACTGGTAATTTTCAGGATTTCCCTCTTATCTACTCAATCCTACTGGGGGAAGTCTGGTTTTGTGGTTAGAAATCTGGCTGCACCGAGTCATTTCCCAACACTTCCCAGACACGTAGTGTTCTCATATAACAAGATGAACTCCTCTCCTCCACCACCTGGTGCCAGGGAGGTTCTCAGGTTGGTGCTGCAGAAGGGTGAGGGTAGAATCCCTGCTGGACAGTATGGTTTGACTTTCAAAGCAAGCCTGTCTGGGCCCTCTGGCACTGTGAGAAGGTGCCAGGCTTTGAGGGGCAGAGTACTGTAAGTGAAAAAGTTA
>VZTL01063615.1:0-36296 GCA_013400535.1 Scopus umbretta
ACTGCATTCATTTCTGAACACTGTGTTTCTATGTAAATTATTGGTGGGAGATCTGAGAAAAGAAAGTATAATGATGAGAGCGCCAAAGAGACAAAGAAACTGACTTCCTAGAGAAGATGAAGAGCCACACATACATATGGCAGCTTGGACAAGAGATTAACGGCTACTGAACTATGCCAGAGGTCTTCCAGTATTTAGTGGGCATGAACACAGAGAAGCGACAGAATTCTTTAGGTTAATGAAAGTGAAGAAAGTGTAAATCTTTTGGGATAGGAGACTGTTGTGCAGGAGACAGTCTATTAGCTCTGTTGAAATAATCACTGCCAGTATAACATTGTCCTCAGTTTTGTTTGTAATTTTTATATGACTGCTATAAATTTGNTTTATATTACTGCTAGAAAGTTGATTTAATAACAATAAAGAGAAATGCAGTCAAATTAACAAGAAAACAAAAACTCAGGATGAAAATCTTCCTGACTGGTGACTTTGATGAGCTTTAGAACTTTCTGAAAAGTAGTAAAGCCCTGTCTCTTGGGAAATGGGAAAGATGTAAGCAAATGTATAATGGCAAGCACTTTTAGGCTGACAAAGAACAGAACTAGATTTGCTGAGGTTTATCCATTTTAAATTGCAACAATAACTAGAGCCTTAATTTTTTAAAAATGCATTACCCTTTGGTGCATCTATAATTCAGCAGACACTAGAAAAGTTGAGCAAAAGAAATAAGCAAAAGGTCCTACTGCACTGAGGCACCCCTCCTTCTCTTCCTTATTGTTCTGAGAACTGTGCTTCAGAGGAAGCAATGGAGAGAATATCATTTAAGTTCATTCTGGAATATAAGCATCTTCACCAGGACTGGCACGCACTTGCCTTGCTTTACCTACCAGCAGAGGATGACAAACTTCAACAATTTTTATCATCCAATTAAACATTTGCAGCATGACTGCAACCAGCAAGACACATGATGCAGCATCTCAGAAGCTCACTCCTAGAAAGTGTTGGGCAGTTGCTGATGCTGCCAGGGATAGGACACCTATACTGGCACTCTCCTCTTTGCCTGGGGGAGAAGTCTACCTTCCCAACCTGTCCTTCTGACTGCACAGACATGTTAAATTCCTGTTGGTTGCTCAGAATAGTGGGCTTGATTTATTTTTCTGCTCTGACTGTGGTGATCAAGTACAGGGCTGCTTGACAGATACTCCTGGACAGCACTGGTTGTGTAATTTACACACCTTATTACTCCTTTTTTTGTTTCTTCCTTTCTCCACTTTTGCACCTACATTTCTCTGCCCCAATCTTCTCCCAGATAATCAACCAATCCCTAAATACTTTTTCCCCATTTTTGCCAGTTTTGGGACATTTACCCATATTTGGTATTTCTGTTATCATTGTTTAGGTAATCTTTACCTTAGATAGTATTACTGGTCTGGTTACCCAGCCACTGTTGACCTTGCAGGACTTGTCCACCCCAGAGGTCCCCAGTGCACCTCTCTCCTTATCTGTGAAGTTTGGTCATTTCACACATAACTTCTCCTTAATCACCTGTGAAATTCAGACCTCCTACAGTGCTCTCTGTAACTTTTGATAGCATCTCACACCATTATCTGTCACATCCAAGGTCTTCTTAGCTAGAGTTCGTCCAGTAGGTTTTCATGCCTTTTCTAGCTTAGCCTCACAGAGGCTCAGTCCAGTAGCCCTAGCAGCTGCCTACACCCAATTCATTCTGTGCTCTTTCTGTCTTTCTCTTATTTTGCTCCACTTGGCATATTTTATTCTTTCTGAGGTTTGTTTCCTTCCATACTTTTCAGCTTCCTTCCACTTTGAAAAAAAATCTTTCCATAAATAACCATAAATAAAACTTTAAAAGAGAAATGTCTTGTGGTCTTAATGTATATCTGGCTATAACTGCTGAAAGAGAGAGTGAGTCAGAGTCTGGAGTGCCCTGCATGAGCTCTGATGTCATGTGTATTTTGTATTACCGTACAATTAAGGAAATTGGGTCACATTAAATTTCTTTGGCTTGGTGAAGAAATCTATGACCCTCTGAACTATTGCATTTTATTCTGACTCATACAGCTAGAAAGGTCCCACTTCTAAAAGATGAAACATAGAACCAGATCCCTGATGTATGTAAGTACAGAAAGATTGAGGATTTGGGATCTTTAGATTAATAAGATTACTAATATGAATATACCTTAAATCAATGTGTTTAATATGTTACCAGTGTCATTATTATCTTACAGGTGTGTTTCAGAGTTGCCTTCTGGAGGACTCATGATAGATTAGTCTACTCCCAAATTCTGCCAAAAGTCTGCAGCTCCTTAGGTTTCCCCAAATAAAGGTTTCTAGCACGCTTAAAACTTGAGCCCAGTGCTTGAGTTCTTGCCCCTGAAAATCTGGGTCTGCACTCAGTCATAAGTTATTGTTTCATAGAGCATCACATATGTTAAAAAGTAGCCCAGTTTTTGAAAGAAGAATCTCTAAGGTCATAAGAAAATCATAGGCAGAGGTTTAAGTGCTTGCATATATCACTCCTTTCCCCCTCCCTAGAGAAAAGAAATGTCACATTCGGTGAGAGTTAATGCTTGCAAAATTGCACTATTTCAAATAATTTCCATCAGTGTTGCCAAAAGTATTTTAAGTTTTAAAGGTCTCTTTTATAAAATAACACACATACACATACTCTTATTTTCTTACATTAAAAAAAAAAAAAAAAAGTTAACCAGTATATGTGCATGTGTGGGGGTGTGTGTGTGCCCTCTTCTGTTCAACAACAAAAACCTGCCATCAGGACAATGTAGCCATTTATTGAGCAGACATAGATGGATTGTACCCTTAATGCCAAAATATCATTTGCCACGTAGGTGTGTTTAACATACACAATGAGTTAGGGAAAAATTTGGCATTTTTTTTTGGCCTCAACTGCAAAAAGACTTTCTACAATAGAGCTGACTTCCAATTTACACAGTACTGTTGTGTTATCCTTATGATAAAATCCCAGTGCACTAGAAATGACTGGTGTTCCATTTCTGCTTTTTGTCCCCCATATTTTCTCCAATTCTTATCATTGCTGATTGTTGCTGTTCAATATTTTTTGTATTTTCAATGTGATAAGGATCTCTGCCTTTCTTTGCTATTGCCACATCTAGTCTTCTAACATATAGTCCAATTCCAGTAACAGTAACATTTGAAAAATGTGGTAACGTTTTTTCGTTTCTTATTTTCTATATCTTTGTGTCTTATGAAGATAACATTCCTTTCTTACTTGCTGCACATTACTGCTAACTTTCTAATGTAGTAATTATACTCATCTCCAGACAGTAAGATGCATCAAATGAAACGTGAGTTACAGTTAATAAGGCCAGGTCACACATTTTATTGTCTGAATTCACATGTTCCCTACCATCTGTCTTTTGTCTTTGTGTTAACATGTCTTATGCCAATGAACTATTTTGAGCAGTTGTAGTTAAAACTTCAGGCTGTTCTGTCATTCCTCCTTTGTTGGGTCACTTGTAATTTTCTATTTTATTCAATGAGATTTCCTAAAAGATACTCCATGTTGTTTTTTTTTCACCTCTTTCTGTTTGTGTATCTCTTCTTGTTGTCTAATGACTTATTGTCAGAAGTGGTATAGTCCTCAGTTTTGGTTTTGATCCAGTAAGTCCATCTCTCATAGTTTCCTGTCATTACTCATTGTATTCCCTGACATCCTTCACTGATATCATCTTTTCGTCTGTACACTTCATGCGGACATAAAGTCACTTCAGGTCAGAGTTCATACAGTGCTAACTTCCTCCTGCTGCTCCTGTCAGATTCCCTTAAATCCACTTTTCATCAAGTCACTAATCCCAGGCATATGATCTGATTGGGTGGTATGTTGCAGCTCCTTAAGTAAGCCCAAGCATTACCCAATTTCCCTTAAAAATGCTCTTTATTTTCTTAGTTTCCTTATTATAATTCTCTTCTCTTGAACTCCTGTATCAAGCTGTCTATATCTGCACTGTTGGACAGCATATGCCCCTTTCCTGTAGCATTTGTGCAATTCCTTTCAGTATCACAAGACAATGTTAAATCTAAATACTAACTCTAAAATCTCAGAAAGTTTTCACTATGAAATTAATATAAAGGAAAACCTGCATATTTTCAATCCAATTTGTAAAAACATACAGAAATTGTTCTTTTAGTTTTACAATAGCATTTCCTATACATCTCAATATTTGTAACCTAAAAAAAAAGGAGATAAGCAAGAGCAAACTAGGCCTTTCCTAAACTCTTTTCTTCCTGTTGTATCAACCCATTCTTTTCTCCTGCAGCCTATTTTAAATTCTAATATCAGATACTCTTAAAAATTAAACATATTATTACAAACTTCTGTCAGTGTGATACTGTTGAATACTGCAGTGTAGTTTACTCGACTAAACTGCAGGATTTCTTCATTTGTTTGGCAAAGCTTTCCTCTCCATATTGTCTTTGCCTGCTACCTGATGGCTCTTTACAACCTGAAACTCTGGCATCTTTTTCATTCCCAAGAAATCCTACCATTACTTTCAACATGCTTGACATTTTTTTGCTGTTAATACAGCTAGTGCAGTTCGGTTATGCTCAAATCTTGGGAAAACAGAATATAGACTTTAAATTTTGGTTGGAACACTTTGTAACAGTATTTTTCATTAACAAAATCCTTCTTGACACCATTCAGTTAAATGCATCTTTTCCTGATTGTTTGCATATATTTTCTGAGCAGAAGATTTATGTTTGCAAAACCCTTAACCGATGTTTTTAGATTCCCTTCATTCCCAGTTTCTTTCCAGCTAGGTAATTCTCTCTGAACATCCTCATTTGTGATCTGCCCTTTATTTTGATTAACCACACCATGTTATTCACACTTTGTTTTTAATATCCACTTCTCAAAGATATCTTTGTTTCCCTTTGGTCAAGTAATCAAGAATATGTTTTCTTCAGTAGTTCTTGTATTCTTTTTATCTTTGTTTCAATCAATTTCCTCTTTTTGTTTACAAACAACTTTTTTAGTGGAATCATCATCAGTATAAGTGAAGTTACTAGCAAACTGGAAGGTAGCCCCAGATTTAAGCTTCAATAAATATAATATTACTGACTTTATGTATGTCCTTCTTCAAAATAAATTCCATTCTTTAAATTTGATTTTGAGATGAAAGCTCTGTGGTAAGAAAACCATATGTCAATTTTTAATTAGGATGGCTAAGGATTCCCTAAATTGGTTAACAAGTAATTATTTATTCAAGTTTATATGGAAAGTGCCTTCTGTCATTATTTGCAAACAGAGTAAATATACATCAAAGGTGATGTTTTCTATTGGTCCTGTTTAAAAGCAGACACACACAAAATTCAAGGATTTCTGTCTTTAAGTAAAGGTATTTGAGAGCCTTTCAGGCTCTGAGTGTTAGAAAGATTTGCTCCACTGCCAGCCTCACAACTGCCAAAAGAAAGGATCGGTCACCATCCTACTGTGTTAGTACACAAAAAGCCTACATGACCTGCTAGCATGCCTGACTGCCTTTTCTTACTGAAGAAACTAGTCTGGCAAGAAGCCCTAGATAAAGTTACCATCTGCTGGGCCTTTGCATTTTCTCAACAAGGCTCCTGCCCTCCATAGCCAAGTCTCCATAGAGAAATAAGTGCTGGGCAATGCCACACTTTGGCTTTCCATATCAGTGTCACAAAATGAGACCACTGGTGACAAAGAGAGGAATTGGGATTTTGGCAACTACATAGGAACTCATGATGCTTGGCACTGAAGGATGTGATGAGGAGTACATAATTCAACACAAAACCTCTTAGTAATGTAATAACTGGCCCAGAATTTGCTGACTGCTTGTTAATTATTGAACAATCCCAAACTGTCTCACCAAAAGCCTACCCTATGTCTCCTCAGCTGCTTGTCCCAGATGACTAATAGCAACTGTTTCTGAAAGGGGTCCAGGAATGTCTTTGTAGTGCCTTTACTTTTCCACAACTCCAGCCAAGCATTTATACACCAGGAACCCTGAAACTTCAAGCCAAAACTTCTCGCTCCTGGTACTTCTTCCATAAACAAGTTCTCTGTTAGATTTCAAATACAGCTGACACTGAAATATGCCAAAAAAGAAGCTTGAACAGAAGGATTCTTTGATTAGAAATTCTCTTAACATCTTAAAAAAAGATGGCTGCTTCGTTGTTACCATTAGGGCAAGTAACATAAGGAGGAAGGGAAAAATACATAACATTAACTCCTTTGGCAAGCAACAAGAAGTAATAGTCTCTAAATTCAGCTGTGAATAACAAAAAAAAGGGTGTTTTGTACACAGGGTGTCTGCTCCTGTATCTCTCTAAGTTTCCAGAGAAATTTGGGGAACAGAGACTAGATACTACCTTCTGACCTGAATTTTTATTGGTGAATTTTTTAGGTGACACCTCTAAAAATTTCTTTTTCAAATGTTTTTCTTTAGAAACTTGAACTTACTTTTGACAAATAAGAAAATGATGGTTAGTTTTACAAAATCAGCTACAACTGAAAGAGAAGCTACAGCAAAAGTTCATTTTCTGAAGAGGTATCTGTCATTTCTGTCATACTTTGTAAAGCTAATGTTGTGATGTTTATAAAAGGAGAGTAAGATTATTGCTTGGTCAACAATGTCCTTATCCATTGCTGTCTGAAGAACTTTTCAAATGAGATCCATGACTAGTTTAATCATAGTTTTATTCCTTAAATGTTCCTCAAACTTTATTTATATTCTGAGTTTTAACAATACCATGTACTAACCCTCCCAACACAATTTAGAAACTCTTTTCTCTTTAAGAAAACCTTTCCTATCATCCTTCTGTGGTATGGTCACATCCACTACTTAAGCCAAAGGAAAAAGAAATACTTAAAGTCGTCTTCTTTAGCATAATATAAATATATCTTGTACCTTTTCTGTTTCTAAAGTCCCAGGAAGGTGTCCATAGAAGTGACTAAGAAAACACTGCAACAGTCTTTCTTGCTACCTCCTACACACTTACATGTCTATCACACTGGTAAAACAATTTCATTTGCCTTTCCTGTCTCTCTATATGGAAATGTTGCCATTTCCCCTTTAACTCTGTTGATTTACTCTTTGCTCAGGAATTTGACCTGTAAGTAGCTTAGACATTTAACAGGCACATTTATGCTAGTATATATGCTCTTAGTCTCTCCAGATGGCTTAGTTAAACTCTTGACACCTTCAGGTGGAACACTGGAATATGTGGAAACCAGCAACTCATAACCCCTCTCTTCAGTTTGGTTACTTGCCATTTAAACATGTATTATTGTTCTACCTGCTAAAATATGTATGCTAATCTATCCTTTGTCTCCTTGGTCTTTGTATTCATACTTAATCAGAAACAGTGAGAGGCAGCAGCAACCAAAAATTATGCTCCTCCCACGTCTCACTCCTATTTCTTCTCTTAAATCTTCTACCTGGTACCACATCAGAAAGCATTCCTTCAGCTCAGTTCCCAGGGAGGAATCCAGAATTGTAGGTTGGATGGGAAGGTGCCTCCTACAATTTAAAGAAAAATTAGAGACATCAGGATGGACCTGAAAATGACCAATGGAGTGATCCACCTAGTGCAAGTCCATGGGAAATACCGAGGACAGGGAGGTCTCTGATTTTTTTCCTAGGCATTTTCAGGGCTGTGGCTTTAGATAGCAACTTAGAATCACAGCCTTGGATCACCTCCTGGTAACAGCCCTAAATAATGGTTCTTCCCATGAACTGAGCAGTGTTCATTCCTTTTCTTTACAGGAAGAGGATGGTGCCATCACCCATTTTAGGTAGTAAAGTGTAATTACTATGAACATTCTGAAAAATACATGAAAATTCAGTGCAGTCAGGCTGCTGCAAGTTCTTTATATTGCAATTTGAAGAGTTATGTAAATCCTCTGTCTGTTACCAAAAATATTATCTGCATCTACCCTGAAGAGAGGTCAGTGTTATAAAACCATATTTGTTTTAAATTGTCATTATATTGGTGAGAAAGTTGGAATTAAATTAGCTATCTAGGGTATTTGACTGAAATATTATTGCTTACTTGAGTTGGAAGATGTAATTTGTATGTGTTTGTTAAATAAGCTATTTTTAGCACTAGCAATTAATGGATTTCTGGAATGTGTGAACTGTAACCTGCATCAGGAAGGCTATGAAGAGAAAAGGAGGAAAGGTCAAATAGCTATACTGCAATTTGTATATGGGAGTTGTGTTTATACCAGGGTTTCCAAGAACAAGAATAATATTCGTGTGCTAGAATTCAGACAATATATCTAGGGTCTTAGAATTGTGCTGCATTTTTATTAAATTCTCACCACAAAGCTCGCTTTTTCATTGGACAGCAACTTGTGTAACCATTAGGCAGGTATTAAGAGGTACACATACTGTGAGACAGTGGAGGAAATAGTCCTAAAAATATCAGTGAGCTAAGCATTTTTCCCTGAACAGTGTACCCTCTCTCATTTGATTTGTGGCTGTCCTGGTTTCAGCTTAATTCAGAGTTCATTTTCTTCCTAGTAGCTGCTATAGGGCTGTGTTTTGTACTTAGTATGAGAACAATGCTGATAACACACTGATGTTTCAATTGTTGCTCAGTTGTGTTTACACTAGGCAAGGACTTTTCAGCTTCCCATGCTCTGCCAGGTGCACAAGAAGCTGGGAGGGGGCACAGCCAGGACAGCTGACCCAAACTGGCCAAAGGGCTATTCCATACCACCTGACGTCACGCTCAGTATAGAAACTGGGGGGAGTTGGCTGGGGGGCAGCGATCGCTGCTTGGAGACTGGCTGGGCATCGGTCAGTGGGTGGTGAGCAATTGCATTGTGCATCACTTGTTTTGTATATGCTTTTATCATTATTATTATTATTTTCTCTTTCTCTGCTGTCCTATTAAACTGCCTTTATCTCAACCCACGGGTTTTAGTTTTTTTCCCTGGTTCTCTCCTCCATCCCACCGGGGCGGGAGGAGGGAGGGTGAGCGAGGGGCTGTGTGGTGCTTAGTTGCTGACTGGGGTTAAACCACAACAGTGGCACATGAAGTAAAATGTAACCTGGAAGGGAGAGGTTTGTAGTTTTGCAACAGGCATTTTGCAGAATGACTCTTCTTAGATCTCCAGTTGCTCTCTTTTGATGACTGTGAACACAGACAAAACCCAAACACTTAGCCAAATAAGTTTCCATCTCTGGTGTGCTTTGGTAGTAGGATGAAGGGAGAACCAGGTCCAAAACAGCTTTGGCTTTGGTTTTGCAAAAGTAAACCTCTTATGGTGAAGTTTTGAAAGATCAAAACCAAAATCTAATTTTGTCTTGGTGCAGTTAACTTCACTCAGGTAAGTTTGAACAAAGTTGTACATACAAGGATTTTAGCTAATCATCTGCGTTAATATCTTCCTTCATCTCTTGTCTATCTTTTCAGTATGACAGTTCGCTCTGTGGCCTCAGATTCCTTTCCAGTTAAAACCGTCAAGTCTGACCTCCTTCTTCATCTTCCTCCCCTACAACTATTATTCCACATAAACTTCCTGACCATGCTTTTGAAATAATATTTCTTCACAAGAGATACTCCAAAACACACTCTTTACCAGGGCAAAGAATACACTGTGGGGGTGTATCTCTGGTATTTTGTCTATATCTTGTCTCTGTGCATTAAAAAGTGGTTACAGATTCTTCCCCAAGTTTTGCTCTTGGAGCCTACAACATACTGTGTCTGCTCTTAAAGTGATGGTAATCCAGTGATGGCTGCCAGAGGCTGTCAGACCTAAGAGCCAGGAACAGATCTTTGTGCTTGGGCCTTCTGCCAATATTTATCACTAATAATATTAGTCAGAGAACAAATAATTCTCTAACTTTAGTTTTTTACAGTGTGATTTGATCTGGGAAGACCAGCTGTACTGATTTTAGAGATTTAAGCTCTAAGAGTTGCATCATTGTTTATAAAACTGAGCTAAAAAACTACGATGATTAAAAAAAAAAAATATCCAGACATCTTTTTATGGGCATCCAGCCTCTCATTTTGATAGTGTCATTGTTTTTGGGTCACCACATACAAACTAGTTTCTGAAAGGCTGATAATGTTGCTTGAAGATTATTCAGTGACTAAAATCTGTGTAGTTATCATGCAAATTGAAGCTGCAAAATGAACCTGAACTTTTCCAAATATTAAGACTATTAAGACTAGTCTATTGATTAGATTCTCTGCTTTGTGCTAACTAGCCACATCTTGTCTGCTTCCCAAAGTGGACAAAAGGTTGCTATGCTGCTGCACCCACACAAGGTATGATCTCAAATGAGATCTATGACTAGTTTAATCATTGTTTTATTCCTTAAATGTTGTTTGAGCTTTATTCATATTCTGAGTTTTAACAATACCATGTACTAACCCTGGCCATGCCTGGGGCCAGCCAAGATCGACACTAATGGTATGAGCATAATGCACACAGGAGACTTGACAGGCCAGAGTGAGGTGTCAGCTTGGATTTTTTTTTTGGTGAGTTGAACAAGTTAGGCACCACATACTTAGCAGTTTCACTAGATGGTGGACATCTAACTTGCTTTGAAAAACCAAGTAAGCACATATTTAGGATCTAAATATTTCTGAATAACTGCTTCATAATGACCAGGAGTTTGTCCTTTTGTTCATAACTGCCTTTATTTAATAAGACATTTTTATGTGCCATTTTTTCTTTTATATTCTGTATCTGTGAGTCTTCATTCAGTCAATAAAAACATGTTGATTTAGTACATTTTTAATGTGCTTCTAGTTTGCACCAGAATACAGTGACACAAATCCCATCCAGAGAAAACACCTGTGGCATGACAATAAGTAATGCAGCATATGTTGCTTTTGAACAAAATGGAAAAAATGCAAAAATTAAGAAGCTGGCTGTTTTGGATTAGGATGAATCACCCTTTGGAAGTGCATATCTTGTGCAACTAGCTAGAGTGAATTTAACTTAAATTAGGTGCTGAGTTTCTAGATGTCTAAAGTTAAGACACATGAATCCCACCTCCTCTGGATCATCTAAAACTGCAAATTAAACAAAACCAAATTTCCTTTAATAGCTGACCAATGAACAGGGATTCACTGTTTCGGGGGAAATGATGTACTAACACAGAACATGACAAAAATCAGTGTTTTAGATTCCAGTTTGAATCATAACTAAAAAAAATATTTTAAATCTCTTAGCCTTAAAACAACACACTACAATGATAACAGATGACCAAAATAATACTTTAGGTTTCCAAGCTACTAGACAACTTGAAAAGAGATGAAATGGAGCAAACACTCTGTGGCAGAATTATTCAGTTGTCCTTGATTCGAAGCAGGGTGTCAAAGGCATGAGCTACATGACCATGTTTTAATAAGAATTTGAAGTATCTATTATGGGAAGAAAATATTTTTTTAAATGATCTGTAATTAGGCACCAGGGAAATTTGGGATCAGATACAAGTGTTATGTGCAACATACGAACTTCCTGTGTATGTATATGTTAAATCACTGATCATTTTTAGGCTTGCATTGATTTCATTCAATATTGTGACTCAAAATGTTTTTCAACCACATTTCTTCAGTTAACACTTAGAAATGAGCAAATATTGAGATACTTTCTCTTTTTGGTTCACCGCAACCAGTGCAAATGGGAGAGGTCTGATGGGAGAAGCCAGTCATCTGGGTTTTATTACCTTTAAGTGCTAGAAAGTGGGCCAGCTCAGAAAACTGTTTATGTTTTTAGATGTTTATTTGAACTCTCCAAATAAGCTAATTACTTTGTGAGGTTTGTGTATCCTTATGTGTTTTAATGAGCAGCTAGTATAAACAATATTTCAGTTCCTATAATTGTAGATATATTTCAGAAATTGAGTATGCAGATCTTATGATGTCTAGACCTAAAAATGAAGACAACTGAGAGAGTTTCCATTAAAGAAGGAAGTTGTTTAACATGTTCTGATAAAAGGAAGTAAATATACAGAAAGAACTGTATATTGGGCATTGGAACAGGCTGCCCAGGAAGGTGATGGAGTCCCCATCCCTGGAGGTGTTCAAAAAACATGGAGATGTGGCACTTCAGGACATGGTTTAGTAGGCATGGTGGTGTTGGGTTGATGGTTGGACTAGATGATCTCAGAGGTCTTTTCCAACCTTAATGATTCTATGATGATTCCATGATTCTAACTAAGAGTTTAGCTGTGTGTGCCATTAAAATAAAGATTAAGTGTCCAAATAGAATCTTATAAAAAAAAATGGTAATAAGAGTTATTTCACAGACTACAGATGGATTTGGCACACTGAATCAGTGTATAAGCTCTAAGGACCCATCAGTAAAAAGGACACTTCCAAAAGCGTAAAAGCAGTGAACTGAATATTAATGCTGATGAAACTACATGCAAATATGACTAAGTAGATTGCAGGTTGGAATGTATTCAGTCCAGTTTATACATGTATAATTTACAGATGACATTTTTTCTTGGGCAATAGCTTTCTGCTAAGTCACATCCTCTATCCTTTGCCCAATTCTTTCTGTTAGTGAAGAACATGCAAAAGCAAACTTCCAGCTCTTCAAGGACTTAGTCAATAGGACCCCATGGGAAACTGCCCTCAGGGACAAGGGAGCAGAACAGAGCTGGCAGATCTTTAAGGATGCTTTCCATAGAGCACAAGAGCTCTTGATACCCAGGTGTAAGAAATTAGGAGAGGAAGGCAAGAAACGGGCATGGATGAGTCGAGACCTGCTGGTCAAAATAAACTTCGCCACATCTGGTACTGTCCCAGAATCATATCCTTAGCATACTTTCGAAGTAGTGTGGCAGTTTCTGAATCCTCATTTGTAATATCACTACTCACTCTGGGAGAAGGAATTGTGTATAACTTTCATGTAAATTAGCTGGTTGTGTCTTTTATGTCAAAAAAAACATGACAGCAATAATAAATGGGATGCAATGAAGACTAAATTAATGAAATTATTTAAAAAGTCATGTTGATTACACAATATAAAAACATTCACTTTTTCCCTGATTACATTTCCCAGAACACTGCACGTATGAAGAAGATTTGTAGCTCCTATTTGCTGTTCAGTAGATTCAAAGTTTTCCTATCCAAACTCAGCAGTATACCACTGATAAACAGTATGCAGACTGAAGAAATCCATATGTACATTGTAGCCATTTAAATATACGTTAAACCAAAGTTAGTAAGTTATTCATGAGAGTACAAACCTTTTGCAAATATCCTTCTTTTCTCAAGGAAATTGTAATCTGTGTTTATTTCACTCTGTAAACCCCTGACTCCTTTAAGCAGACTGGATTACCTTTCACCATAAGTGTAATGGCATCTGGTCTGCTGGAGACAGTGTATCTACTGCAACCTTTTTCTTATTAAAGTATTCAGCCACATTCTGATAAAGATGATGTCTGAACTGAAAGAGACATGCAAGTTTCAAAAAGCAACAAAAATCTGAAACTAGGAACTCATTATAAGCAAATAAAATTGGTGTCATAAGTTACTATGATATTTAACCTGTGTCTATGACAAATTGCAAGAGGGAAATGGGAAAGCTTTTCTTGCTGTTAGATTTCTTTTTAACGAATAACATTTCCTTTTTGTGAAGATGAAACCTTATACATCAATACCCAGCTGATCATGAACAAAACAAATTGAAAATCTGAAATATGATCTCAAACTTAGAATAGCATGTAGTAGCTTTTATGTTTATTTCAGATCACAGAACAATGTAATTGAAAGAACAGTATTTTAGAATTTAAAAGCATGCAATTTTTCTGTACAATTGATAAGTTTCAAGCTATTTGTACGATTGATAAGTTTCAAGCTATTTGTACATGAGCTTCCATGTCTAAATGAAAGCTCCGATAGCACGTTTGTGTCATCTTCTCACATAATAGTATGTTATATGATAGAATTATGCATTTGTCCTTGGTGATAGAAATAGGCTTCAGTTTAGGCATGTAACTATTTGCACAGTTAATTCAGGACATAGAATTGTCCCAGCAGGACCGCAGGCTGGCTTGAAACCACTTATTTTAAACAAACAACTGTGTTCCTAGTAATAACCTCTACTGCATCTGTTGAATCTTTCCTCAGTAAACAGAAGTGATAAAGTCTGGAAAAGCCCTTCCTCTTCCCTTGTGTACATTTTATAGGTCACTTTTTCTGGATGTGAATTTTTGGAAGCAATAAAACTCAATTTCCCCCAGCCTTTCAGTGGGATCTGTAGATGCTCAGGACCCAGGCATATCAGTGTCCATAGCCACCCTTGGTTTACACCTCTGTGTAAGCCAAAACTGTAGTTTATCACAAGTTATTACAGCTGTCCCAGTGATCTTTAGTAATTGGTTTTAGTTAACAGACCCTGCCAAAGCAGACAGCCAAGAGCAAGAAACAAGAGCAGTTTAAAACTACACTTTTATCACATAATTTCCTTGATCCATCTCTTGCTTTCTTTTCATTCTCTTCTTAAACTTTGCAACCCAGAATGATGATCTAGATGTCAAAGACACATGGAGTTTGCACTGACCCCTCCAGGAGAGCAGGTCAGCGGGGTCTCCTTCCTCAGACAGCCCCACTGTGTGTGGCTCCTGAGTGCTATCTACAGAGCTGTGTCTGCAAGCTGAGGGCAGAACAATGCCTTAGCAGCTGATTTTAAGCCATGGTTAAGATTTCAGATTTAAATTTAGCTTTGCAGTGAAATAAGGAAAAACAGAATGGAATGGGTGGTGAAGAAAGAGTCTGACAGACATGTCAGTCTAATGGAGAATCTCAGAGGATGAGATCCTCGTGTGAATCAGCAGAATTACCTAGTAAAAAAGATAATACTGACTTCTCCAGCAGAAAATCTGCAATATATTTCCCATCTCCTCCCTTTCAAAGTTTATTCAACTAAGCTCACTTAGAGGAGAACTAAAGAAAAAGAACTAGAAACCTTCTCTGCCTCCACCTTTAATTTAACACAACAAACCTAGGAGTTGTCTTCTTTATGGTGTTATGGTCTGACAAGTATCCTACTGGGAGTCTGCCCTATTGCTTGATAGTACAAACTTTGGATAACTCCTTTCTAAAACCAGCTGGTGTATCTGGCCTTGCTACTGACCTAGCTGTTTGAAGTGTGTGCATACTAGCTGAGGCTAAACTTCTGTTTGCAGTGAATTAGCACAGCTCAGAGAGAAATCTCATGCTATCTTACCAACGCAGAATTGCATACTGATGAGAATTTTCACCTTTTTAGTTTCCTAGAAGCTAACACCTCTCTTTCAGCTTATTATTTTCAAAATTTTTAAGTTATTCTTGCAAAATAATTAATTGATTTTTGCTTTGTGTTGTAGGATCTTTTAAAGAGACTTATGAGCTCAATTACATCTTATTTAGATTTATAACACATTTTACTTAAATACCTTTGGATTTGTGACAACTAGTTCTTATTAACTATATAATTTTGGAGTGTTTCTCATGCCAAGACTGACAGCCAGTTGACAGCTAATGCCTGTTGTGACCTCTTTGCCTGGTGACACCTGTGCATAGAAAGAAGCCAGTGATCATCACTTAATTGCTCTCATCCTCAGTTACAATTCCCCACTCACCTATTTTTCTAAAGACCATAGGAACTATGAATGAACACAGCTTCTGGATAAGCAGTTATGGAAGAACAACTTTTTGAAGTAGGTGTTAATAATTTTCTTTGAGAAATATAGTGTAGCAACGATAAATTCAGTTGTCTGTAAACAACTCTTTCAAAAGAACTGATGTTTTAGATTATTTTTATGGCATTAAGTTTGGTAAATACTGAAATTACAGAAGTTATTTGGCAAGTCAGTCTAAGGTTTCCTTTATTTACAGTGATCTACAATAAAAACATCTGCTGTTACTTTTATAGTTCTTAATATGTTCCCTTCTGTGCAGCATGTTCTTTTGGATATGTGCTGAAACACAGCTTATGCAGAAAACCATAAAATAACAGCTTCATTGCTGTGTTGATGCTTTCTTGGATAGCCTATGACCCCAATCAGAATGCAGAAATTGGGCATACCACAGGTGTGTGAAATGTTTGGGGACAGGAGAAATGTGTGGAGCTAATGAAACGGAGAAGAATCAATTCACCATCTTGAAGACAAAGTAGATACATTAACTGCAACAGTTAAAGTGCTTTGTAATTGGTTTTAGATAATTCACATAACAGCCAAGTAAACAGACAAACCTTCATATTGATAAATGTTGAAGGAGGAATACTTTTTTTTGGTAGGAAGGGATGGGTAAGTGTACCAAGAGGGAGAGAGAGGCAGAGGAGTGGTGACCACCATCCCTCCACCCTTGCTTTAATTCTTGGCTGATTCTATTCTACAGACACTAGACAGTACCTCAGCCGAGAGAAACAGATAAACCAGAGGAAATTAGTTTCTATTGTAATAGCAAAAAATTCAAGACTAACCTTCCAGAGAGATTACTGCATTTCACAGGTGGTTGAAGCTGCTTGGGTTGCAGCCCTCATGCCTTACACCACCATCCAGGGAGCTATAATTGCCTGCAAACACACTGCCAATCTTTTCTTATGGCTTTGTTATAGCTTGGGTTTGCTAGTTACTTCTCTCCTCTTTTTATTTTTAAATTTGTGTAGCATTACCTGTATTTGGAAAGACGGATAATGAAAAGTAGGATATCAGTGTGCTAAATCTGTTTGCTAAATTATTACAAATATTTTTTTAACTCCACACTATTTACCAATATTCCTTAGATGATATTTACAGATAATGATATGGGAATTGTAGTTTGTTCTTTTTTGGAGTTTGTTCTTTTTAAAAAATGAAAAGGATTAGAAAGCTGCTTCGAATTACATTGGTTTGATTAATGTGGGGTTAGTACATTTTCAAATTCACTGCCTTAATGTAGTGCTAAATAAAGAAAACTAAAGGTGTACTCTCAGTCAACTGTTAGTATTGTACTTCCAGCTATCACTGGCTTTGATTGAGAGTATCAAAATTATCAGATGTATAAACATCCTGATAGTGAAGGACCCTAAGGGAACTAAAATTCTGAAGAACTTCATTTAGAGAAAACAATTCAAAGCTTGTGTTGACCCTGTCAAAACCATTTGGTTGCATAGTACTTTCTAAACATCTAAATGGATGTTCTTGGAAAAACAAGAGAAAATATATTTAGGTTAATAAAATCCTAGTCATATAAGCACAATAAGTAATGAACAGCTCAAGGGTTTATTTCATGTGAAAGCTTTTGAAAATTTACAGAAATAATTTCCAAATTATTAGGAGTATATGTATATAAAATTAGCCAGAGTTTTTACAGTTATTCACCATAATTCTAATGCTGCATCTAGTTAAGACAGCAAGGTCACTGCTATTCCATCCAAAGGCACAAATGTATTTCCATATCCTGTGATGAATTGTTTCTCCGTACTGCATTAATTTAGGCATACGTGTTCCTGAAGGGGATCCACCAAAGGATACAATATATATTGCTGGCAGTGTTTGTCAATTGCCTTTCCCCATGAACTATATCTGTTTTTGTAAAGGAAATAGCTCTCCTAGGGACAATGTAAAATGTTCATTGTCTATAAATGACATGGTGAAAATCTTACATTTTTGGCACATTGGCCCTTGAATAGCAACCTAGGTACCTGGCTTGGGGGACTTGGAGGTTGGGATAAGAAAATACAAACCCACTGCACTCCTAGTATGGAGTTGGGTTAGTGTTAGCATCTGTCCCTCAGGTAACCTAAGTACTTCTCTGATTTCTATGTCCGAAGAGGGCACAGCAGTTTATAGGTTACATGGTTACATGGTGACATTGATGTGTTCACTGAAGCTGACTTCAAAGTGCAGTGATCATCCTTGGGGTCACAAGCAAGCACCCAATGAATTTTTGACAGCTCCAGCATTAAATGTCAGTTTCCATTTTGAATTTATACACCTACAGGTTAACTTAAAACCTCACCTATGTAACACCTGATTTCTTTTCAGGATAGACTCCATAATGGATATCTAGTGGCCTTGGCTTTTCTTTGTAAAAGGAGGACTCTTTCAGGCACAACTGAAGGGATGGATGTTGGTGATTCCATCTTCAGCTGGTCTCAGACTTAACTGTCTGAGACCTGAGCATGGAATTATTTTGGCCATTACATGTAATAATATTTCAATAGTGAAAAAAACCCAGTTCAAATGTCATAAAATTTGACAGGGTAAGCGTGCTGAAACCTCTGTCATCTGTAGTGTTTGAGCAGAAATCAGTGATTCGCCATGCCATACTCAACAGGTCTCAACAAACCCAGAAATTAATATCTCAGCATTATGAGCAAACACACTGTGATGTGTTAGGAGCAGTTACACACTGCTTCTCTTGTTTATCATAAAAAACCAGAGGGGTGCTTCTTTGCAATAGTCTGGTTTTAACAAGAATTATTTTTGTTTTTCCATTTATGATGAATCTATTGGGATACTTCAGCATAAATTCAGTCCTATCATCTTCTAAATCTGTTTCTCTTGGAAGAGGATTGTCTTTGCATATTCCATTAGGGCTGTTGTGTGCAGGGGACAGCCTATGCTGACTAGAGGAAGAGCAGTATGGACTGTCAGCCTGTCCTGTGGAGGCAGCTGCCTTGTCAAAAAAATCCTGGGGATTCAGAGCACAAACTCCTGCAAGGACCAAATGGGCTATCAAATGCAATAATGAAATCTGCTTGGCAGTATTGCAGCCCTCCATTGCACCTCTCATGTGCCTTGGGCTGAATAGCAGTGTCAAGCCACCCAAAACCCAAGGAGAACTTCTGAGACTTTCCAGGGACTGGCACTTCTGGACATCCCTTTTCGGCCTACCTCTGTGCTTTGTCCCTTCTGTATCCTCCTCCTCCCTATCCCACAGGGACAACTTGGGAGGCAAACATTATTGTGAGAGAAAGAGACTTCTCAATCTTGCAAATGATTGCAATCCTAGATGCTGGTCATGAAAAATCTGATCACGAAAAGCACACACTTTACTATGCAAAAGATAGCAGTTACCAGACATGTTTTTGCATTTAAAAAAAAAATAAAATAAAATGTAATATCATCAGGGTACCAGTTATATATTTTTAAGGACATCCTTAAGGTTTTTTTTCCTTCACAGGGAGTGTCTTGAGGACAGCAAGATTTTCTGGATAAGCTGGGTAGTATTCATCCCACCTAACTGAGGAAAGATGTGTTTCTAACTAGGATAATAATTTCTGGTATCTCTGGAGCAAGTAGTGACATAGATGCCTGCAAAGTTTGTTTCATCTTATTCGAAGGTAGATAAGGAAATTATTCCTCTGGAACTGCCAGTTTCTGTTCACTAGCCGTACTTTGGTCCTAGGTAGCTAATAGAAAGAGATACTCCTGCACTTTCAGACAGTCAAATATGGTATGAAGTACACCTGCCCTTTGTATCTAGCCTTTGCTCTTAGACATGGGTATGGTCATCCACTCACAAATGAGCTTTTTCTTGTGTTCTGAGATCATCTGAAGTGGTAACTTAGTGGGTACATGCCCTAATCCTCCTCCACTAACAGGCAAAGGAAATTAAATAAAGGCACCTTCATGTTTTTGCAATATTGTAAAATACTAAAGTTCAGTTTTGAATAGTCTGAAAAATCAAAAAAAAAAAAAAGGATTAAACTAATAGTAAGACCTATTATATGATTACATCTACTGCATCAGGAAGAATAGTACCTTATCTTGCTGAAGCAGATGACCGCTGGGACCTCTTACACTTGTGATTTCGCTGCTGAGACCTGTGTATTATAATGCTTATAAAAATCCTGGGAAGGAACATTTCATTTCCCTTGCTGTCAAACTGTTAACTTATCTATTCATCCACTTCAAATTCCTAATGAACACAGGGAATTAAAATGTGATGGAGAAAACACACAGCCCAGTGTTATTAAAAGGTGACCAGAGATTTTTCTTCATAAACTACCCCCTCTTTATCTATAAAGTTGCAATTCCTATATTGCCAAATAGGAGACAAGTCATAATGGTAAGAAAAAGGCAGTGCCTATCAGGGCTACTAGATTTACTTTATGCTAAATTGCATATTTGATCATTCTTATTTACTAAGAACACACTGTGATCATTTAACAAGTCCATGATTTTTTGATCTGTCTATGAATATATATTTCAAGAGAGTTGTACTAGTATTTTTGCCAGCATGGTGATTTTCACACAGGTGTACATGTTTTGAAATCTGCAAAGCAGAGACTGTCTGAATCCCAATAACAGCAAGAAAATAATGGCTAATCATTAGTTATGTTTGATTACTGTACACAGGGAACAAACAAACAAACAGAAAAACCTCTTTTCTGAACACTGCACAGTTTTGTCAGGCTTGAGTACAGTGACTCTCATGCAGCTTCTGGGCTCACACCAGCTAAGCTTCATTCAGTCAGCTGGACCATTCACCAGCAAGGCTTAAATGGGAGTCCAATAGTCCCTCTATAACTTTAAAAGAAATTGAATCTCTTTTACCCTTGTGGCAGGTATGAGATCTTATCCAAATTCTGTCTGAAAGGAATCATAATTGATATTACTAACTAATGAAGTAATGCTAAGATATGGGTGCATCCCAGTGTGAGCCAGCTAGCCAGTAAACAGTGGAGCTGTGAAGCTTTTATTTGGATTTACTTCAAAGATGCCAAGGTTTCCTGCAGCCCAGAGAACAAAGTGAGGACCTAGTATTTCTAACGTGAAAGGGAAACAATGCATTAAAAAAAAAAGTCACAGAATCGTAGAATCTGTCCTGATTTCAGCTGGGATAGAGTTAATTTTCTTCCTAATAGCTGCTATAGTGCTGTGTTTTGGACTTAGTATGAGAATAATGTTGACAACACACTGGTGTTTCANTGCCCAAGTAACCAGCAATAGGACAAAGAGGAAATGTCCTCAAGTTGCACCAGGGGAGGTTTAGATTGGATATTAGGAAAAATGTCTTTACTGAAAGAGTGGTGAAGCATTGGAACAGGTGCCCAGGGAGGTGGTGGATTCCCCATCCCTGGGGGTATTAAAAAAACATGCAGATGTGGCACTTCAGGACACGGTTTAGTAGGCATGGTGGTGTTGGGTTGACGGTTGGACTAGAGGATCTCAGAAGTCTTTTCCAACCTTAATGATTCTATGATTCTATGATCTTCAACTAGGTCAGGTTGCTCAGAGCCCCATCCAACCTGACCTTGAATGTTTCCAGGGATGGGGCATCTACCACCGCTCTGGGCAACCTGTTCCAGTGTTTCACCACCCTCATTGTAAAAAAATTCTTCCTTATATCTAGTTTAAATCTACCGTTTTAATTTTAAAGCCATTAATCATAAGTCTAGTTACTTTGAAAAATAAATTTGAATGCTCTTTATACATGATAAATAAACATTAAAGAATGGAAAATTAATATCTTCTGCTTTGTAGGTCACCTTTAAGACTTCCAGCTCTTAAAGAAAATTTTACCTAAAGGTATCACAAATCTACTGTTTTTTAATGGATCGTTTTCAGACAAATGTATTTTACATTTTGACACCAGTTGGAATTCATTGGCAAATTTGTTACTGGACAAAGACAGGAAGCCGAAAAAGTATTTAGCAAAGTTATGTGCTGAAGGAAGATACTCAAAGGGTGGTTTAAATACGTGAGGGAAGACAAGAGGGTTTATATCTCTAAGATTCTTTTTCCAATTAGGTGTCTGCCCAGATCTGTATTAAGGGTACTGCCAAAATGGGGTGTTTCAGACACACTCCTTGACTTCCCAAGTGGGAATTGCATGAAAATCTTGCAGATCTTTAGTAGCCACTAGATGTACTTCTTGTCATCTGACTATTTTTATCAGCTATATGTGACTGTCCGGGGTGGAAACCACCATGCTAATCATGGTATCACTGCTGACAAAAGTAAAGGGTAACCTTCCAGATAATTCCTGTCCTTTTTAAAACAAAGCCAACTCCCTCTTTGCCTTGTGCAAAAGAAGATGATAAATATGTCTTTTTTTCCTCTCTCACTCTGCTTATTCAGAAACATGTGGGCACTGAACTGACATCTATCTGCAGTTTTAATATAACTTTTGAGAGCAAGGAGTAAAAAAGAACAAGGACAAAAAAGCATTTCCTTCAGTTGCTCATAGCAGTGTTGATGGCAAGTTCTGCTTTAATAGCAAAAGGAACACTGCTGCTGCCTGTTGAAGCAGAAAGCATATATTGCTGAAAGAAAAAAAATCAATGTAAATTATTTTAAATGTCTTGCATTATGTTACTCTAAGAGACAAAACAGATGAAAGCAATGCTGTATGTAATGGAGAAAGGAAGTAGCTAAATACAGAAAAGCATGAATTATTTAAAGGCTAGTGGATGATGGAAACAATTCAACACAGATGCAGATGACTTATGATCTGAGAATTTGCCTTACAAGCGTATATAACATAAAGAAGAGAAGCAGTCGGGAACTAATGCAGCAAGGTGATGTGAAATGCTAATGAATGAGAAAGAAAAGAAAAGCAAGTGAAAAACCAATAGATGTACACTGGGGTAAAGGCTGTGCCTCTAGCGAGTCACCTTTTTGCCACAAACTTTTGAGCAGGAGGTACTAATAAGTTGTAAACTGTGGGCCTCTGAGGCCATACTACCTGAGCAATATATCACATGGTGCTCTGTGGTCCAAGGATGCCTACTTGATAGTGGGCTTTTCAACTACAGGGTAGTGCTGGCTCTCCCCTTCCTGTGTGGCCCGCAGTCCTTCCCCATCACCCCTCTGGCTATATGAGAGGCCATGGTCAAGTGGACAAAAATGGAGACACTTTTGTAATCAGCTGTAGATTTGTTCTCTCATGGAGGATGAGAGCCAGAGCTGCTTTGCTCCATAATACACAGAAATGTTATTGATGTTGAATGGCTTCTTAGCAGCCTTAAGCTACCTGGGACTGTTTCTGTTAGGATGTTGTAGTGAGCACATCCAGCAGACTGAGTGAACTGAAATAATTACTGCCATAATAAGGTACCCATAAGGCTTCTGCAAAATCACTCATATAATGGTATTTGGAAATGGGGAGCTCTGCCTTGCCATGAGGTATGGGAGCTTCCCTATTGTCCCCAAAACAGACCTTCAAAACTACATGAGCATTTGAGAGGGTTGTGGGGCAATGGAAACCTGTTGAACATTTAAAAAAAATTCCTTATGTTTACCAACTTACAACTGACTGCGGTATAGCTGCTTATACAACATGGAGTCTATCTAATGATGCTGGCTTTATTATATCTTAGTGTGCAAATAATCAATTATTCTTGAATAAATGGAAGTTTAAACAGTTGTGTAACTTAGCATGAGTCGTGTTACAGCATAGCAATTTTAAAGCAATCAGAATGCAGATTAACTAAACCAAATATCATCAGACAGATCAGAGAAGATTAATTAGAAAGGAGTACCTGTGTCATACGCTTAGCTAATGAAAGAAACAGAAAAGAAAAAATTTAAAAAATACAATAAAATGGCCCAAGTTTGCCCTACCCAGCAAGACTATCACCTGTGCAAAGGCTGTAAATAAGAATGAAACTTGCCTACTAATATGCATTTGCATGCATGTTTTTGATTTTGATGGGTCTATTTGTCAAGTGAAATAGCCTGAGGAAAGCAGCTGTAAAAAGTACGCAAAGCAAGGCACTGTCAATATATGTTTGTAATGATAAAAGCTAGTTTGACTGCCAGTAATACTCTACACTTTAAAAGAGTTACTAGGTATGAGCAGCAGGAGAAATAGTCAGCTACAGTCTGATTTTTCTAATAAAAATAAAAAAGAGGTTCTTCTGGATACCCTGTTATCAATGACATTTTCATATGCAGCAATGTCAGCCTTGCCATAGCAAAGCTATACTTATTTCTGGGATAGCTCTCCATTAGTGATTTTTTTCATTTTTCTTCTTGTACAAATTAATGATCTTCCTGTCAGAATAGATATCTATACTTTGGCCTTTTTAATGTGAGATTTTGCCATGCATTAAACTGCTGTTAAGCCTGGTATATTTAGTCTAGTTTAGGGTAATCACATCCATCACTATTGTCCGTTCTGTCTCCTAAGACTATGTTTTCTTTTTTGGCCTGATTTTGTGGTAGTCACTTGCCAAAACTTTGGTGAGAAATCTCCCTTTTTAATTTTCTCTTTTGTTGATATTTGTAAGTAGTTTCTTTTTTTCACTTTTATTTTTTCCTGACAAATAATATCTGTGTGCAATATAAAATTGGTTGTTACTTAACATGCAAGTTGCACAGGAATAATTCTTTTGCCATTTGAGTATGGCCAGCCATGAAAAAATAAAATGTGAGCACATAATACTGAGGCTTATTAATGTCTGAAGAGATTTGCTGATGAATTGCATAATTTCACTGTTAACTGAAATCTTCAGATCAGTATTGAAGTCTTTCTGAAAGGTAAGGTGTAACTCAACCTGAAATCTTGTTTAAGATACAGTAATCACTTGGTATGCTACTTTCTTACTTGCTAGTCAGCAGATCAGACTAGACTATCATAATAGCTTCTTGGCCATAAGTCTATGAATGTTTAAAAGGTTGCAGACTCCCTCACAACAACAGCTTCTGAAACAGCATGAGTTATGAAGGAGCAATTGAATCTGAAGAATGTATAGGCTGTGCCTAATTGCCTAGTCTAGCCTTTAATACGTGGCACAGTTAAAGTTTTACTTGGAAAGTGTCCAGGTGATCTTTAAACTCCACAGACAACATCTCACTTTCGCAGTACAAGTCTTGCAGTTGGACATATCTCTGATCACAAGTGGTAAATATTAGTGTTTAACATATGTGAACTCTGCTTAGGAACAAAAATGTCACAAGGAAAGAATACTTGAGAGAACAAAAAGTTTACATGCATTTCTCCATGTGGATGGAGAATGGTACAAAAAGGAGAGGAATTCAAAATAAGCTTCCACTGTTCTGTGCTCACAGTGTCACACTTTCTGAACAAGTTCCCTACCCTCTAGACAGCTCTTGAAAAACCATATAGTCAGGTCTCTTTTCCCCTAATAGAAAAGCTGGGTATGGAAGTCAAAATTGGTGTATTTTTATTGAATAAAAAGGAGAATGAACATGAAATAGATGAGTTGGAGGACAAAAAGAAAAATGTGCATATACACACATGGCCCACATGTTCATGGTGAGAATGGTATGTGAGCTGTGATGAAACATCAAAACTTGCTGAAATAAAAAAAAAAAGTTTGTATTTTTTTAACAGATAAATATCTGAGCTGATTCTCACTATGTGCAGTACTGACTCAGTCTTGAAAATGTATTGTTATCCTATGAGATAGATGGAGGTAAATGAAAAATAAAATAGCTCTTTGACAGAATAACTGAATGCCTGACAATTTATGACTTAACCTTAGATATAATGATATGATTCAGAATTTTAAAAAAATTACATGTTCTGTTTTATGTTCTACATTTTCCAAGGTGAATGCATCAGACCAAATTAATTCCCAGTTCAATCCACAGGCTTTCTCTGGCTTACACCAGAGATGAATTAGCTTGGAGCCAGCTCAAAGTCTTCCAGTTTCACAGGCTGAAGAAAATTTCCTGTCTCGGGAATGAATGATTTTCTTGTGTTCTCATCCTTATAGTAGAAAATTCAATTTAGTGGTGGAATTGGCGTATAGGGAGTTAGAGACGGTGAGTTGTGAAAGGTCAGTGTGAATTCTGGTAGGATGAGAAGGAGATGGGAAGGGTCATTAGGGCCCTGTGGCATTGAGGGTAAGAGTTCAAGGTCAACCAGTGTTTTGTGGTCATTAGGGTGAGAAGCCTGCTCTTTGCTCTTTGGACATGTGAGAAACTCAGCATATCTACTCCTCCTGCTACTCCCCTTCTTGCCCCAGGTTGGGGTCCCCACCCACAGTCCACCTTCAGCCTGCACCATAATGCCTCCATTCCTTCACCAGTCTCTCTCCAGCCTCTTTGTGGAAGCAGACCCCAGTTGTATGTGCATCACAGTTTGTTGCAAAATGGGATTGAGAAAGGCAGTGGGAAAGGGTTTGGGATGGAGATATGACTGGGGCTGGTTTGAGCCACTCCTGCTTCAGGGAGGAGTAGGTAGAGAAAGGAAAGGCAGGGCTGGGGGGCTGGATGCTTCTTTGGATGGCATGGCTTCTGCAGCTGGGGAAAGTCTCCTTTCAGCAGTAGCTGCCACTTCACTCATCATAACGTCTCCTTGTGAGGCAGCAACCCTGATACCCAGTTAGACCAAGGTGCTTGCTGCCCCAGCAGTCTGCTGTGCTACCTTTGAGAAGATTTAAGGATAATATGGCTTTAAAGAATCATAGAATCTTTTAGATTGGAAGGGACCTCTTGAGATTATCTTGTCCATCCCCCCTGCTTAGGATCAGCTAAAGCAGGTTCCCCAGGACTGTGTCCAGCCTGGTTTTGAAGATCGCCATAGATGGAGAAAAAATTAATTATGAAAGGAAATTTATCAAAGTGACTTCATAATTATATGAGAGAACATGTCTGAGTTAAATTCTAGAGGAGACTGGACTTTGGAGAGCTGGTCAAAATTTAACCCTCTCACAGAACTTCTATTTGACTTTAGGTTTAATTTTAATATGCATTTGTTTCCTAGTCATGAAGAAAATGGGTGATTATTTTTATTAACAGAAGATTTTATGTTGGTGGGGAAGGCAAGAGAAAAGTGAGAAATTTCATGTGTGGCCATCAGAGGCAAATTGGTATTCTTTAAATCAGCAGTAAGATCCTAGCTCCTGCTGTATGAGCTCATTATTAGCACACAGAGAACTTTTACCAACTATGTTCCTATAGTTTCTTATATGTCAGTCATTCTTTGCTTTTGGAAGGAACTTCTCGCACTATAATTAAATGCCTGATAAAATTCTACGAATAGCAATTGAAATCCCAAGATACAAATTGCATCTGTAAAAAAAAAATAAAAATTCAGTGTTCTTGAAAATCTTAAACTCACAAGCATGAAAGAATAATGGTGTTTCAGAGAAAATGGATATCTTGCCTACCTTGGTACATTCTCTTCTAAGTGAGTTTACTGAAAGTACAAAATGGACAGCTGTGGATAATGAATTCCCCTATTTCACCCAGACAGCCAGGCTAAGCACAGGCTAAACAAGTTAGGCCTGGTGAGATAACACAGCTCAAATGACCACTTCAAATCATAAAATACACTTCGATCTTTAGGAAGTAAGACATGTCAGCCCTACCTATAACATCTCATAAAATGTAAAATATTGCATTAGAAATCTAGACCTTCTTGAAGGTCTCAGTTTCAGGTTTTCTCTCTTGGGAACTATGATCCTTTCCAAGCTCCCACCTTGGGCTTTGAGCAATGCATCTAGAGTAGTGGGTTTCAACTGCAAGAATATTTAGGCTGCTGTGAAATACAGAGTCAGGAACAAAGAAAAATATACTGACTGGTGATGCTACAAGAGATTGAAGAAATATTTCCCCTCTTTCTGCACATTCTGTAAGAGAGGATGTTCTGGTTGTGGTTGCTCTGCTTTTGAACTCAGTTTTGAACAAGAAGGTGGGTTTTCAAATGCCTAAGTAATGTGTCCTAGCAGTCTTCTTGGTTACCTTTCTCTGCCTATTTGATTAGGTCTTTTGGAAAGCTAGGGCGGATGGGTCCTCTGTCACCTGCTGGGTTTCACAGATCAAGCACTGACACTGCTTGTTTCCAATGCAATTTAAAACAGTTTGGTGCTACAACTGTATCAAAACTGAGTACTCAGTACCACTTAATTCACCCATGCACAAATCAACTGAGGTCACGCCATTTCTCGCAATTATTTTCTTCAAGCTGCATTCAAGCCATTTCTGTTTTGTTTTGTTTTGTTTTAGAAGTGTACAAAAACTGTCGTTAAGGAAACATATGTTTTTAGTTTGCCCCCAAGTATGACTAAAATTGAAAAGATTTGGTTTATTTGTGTCTAAAGCAGGCCTTAATCAGGGACGCGTGGGTAATATGTAACGTATTGCTCAATGAGGTTTGCCACCATGACTCACCTGTAGGAAGTTGCCCTTTTTACAGACCATTTTGACAGTCAGAATGTGATACGATGTTGCTTACTTCTGTCTGTCTACTCTAGATTGTTGCCCAGGGGTTACTAAAAGTGAGGGATGGCTAGCTTGAGCATTACACTGATTTATTTTGTGCTGTTTACTTCTTCTGAGATGTACACAGTTCTTAATTTCATCATAAATCAACAAGCATTGGCCTGTATCAGACATTTATACCAACCTATGCCTGTGCTATCAGCAATCACATTAATTGGAAAGTAATAGCAGTGTATAATCTGGACAGGCTATAAACAAGGCTCCATGAGATAAGTGTGTGCACATTTCAGATCATTACCCACACACTCTGGTTTTGCTTTCTGTGCAAGAAGTGACTGACTGCACTTCCTGGACTTCTCTGGAAACTCAGCATACATCAGGATGTATGAATGTGTGGAGTACCTGAGGGAGAAAAAGGAACAACTCCATAGTGCAAAGAAAATCCCCTGGCAGTCTGGAAGAGTTACAAATATGTGTGTGAAGGACATTTGGGAATAAAATAACCTTGGCTACCATCTTCAACTCATACAGGTATTTTCAGAAGAAGAATAGTGATGAGTATGGGAACAATGAGGTAGAATGACAAAGTGTCAATAAATCCCTCAAATTTGGCTCTTGAAAGGTCAGAAACTTTTTAACATTAGAACATCAAAGGACTGGAAAATAGTATAGCACATGCTATAAATCTTTTGGCAGAAGCCTGCAGAAAGCTGTAAAAAAATCAGTGTTACAACATACATATGGTTGAATTTCAATGAATCATCATTTTATTAGTGGCCATGACATGAAATCTCCATCATCCTTTGAAACTGAAGGTTAAGAGTGCTATACTATTTTACATTGCCCTGATGTTTATATAGAATTCTGAAAACAGCATAAAGGAAAGCAGAAAAATAAAGAAGACATACTAAAAACTATGTAAGATAACAGGGCAATCGGTGTTCTATTATACATACATAGTTAACTGGAAAAAAATTACCTTGAATTACTACTATCTTTCATTCCATTAGTATAACAATCCATATTGTTTTGCTTTGGCTGCTGTAGCTTATATATAACATACCTGAAGAACATATCCAATGTTTTTGGAACTAGATTTTTTATTTCATTTTATAAGTGACTAGCTCAAGCTTTGATTTCATCCTGTAATTTATTGGTTCAAAATATAGCACCAAGACTTTAAACACAGCTCTAGGGAAGAGTATTCCAAAAAAACATAATGAAGAGTCTTATGGCTCTATGAGCTTTAGCTTATTCTGGCTGGATTTATAACTGGTCATCTAGTCACAGTGCTAAACTTTCTTACACCAGGAAGTTTCAATGTCAGTTGACTTCTATTTTTCCTGTGCTAAGTCAATAGTCATACATATTGCAATTAATAATACTCCCATGATGTTGGTAACCGGCTCTTCACAAAATAGTGGAGATTGATCCTACCATAAATAGTAATAATTAAATGTAGTGTATGAGATATTTAATGTGCATTATAGGCCTCGATTTAGAAAGTGGCTTTCCCTATTTTTCTAACCACATAAAAAGTTAATTGCACCACCTTATTTTGCTAGAAAAAAATGTTTAATAAATTTATGAAAGGTAAAATCATTACATTCATAGCACAGGAGGTGAAGGGAGAGAGGATTATTGCATTACTGGACTCCTAGAATATGATTTAGGGAGTATGATCCAGTTTCTGGTTTTATCACTGGCTCTTGATGTCACTTGGGACAACTTCTTGTAATCTCTTTACCTAGCATCCTTGTATCCCAACGATGTTTGTCATCAACCTAGATTAACATATATTTTTAGGGGCTTAGTTCTAATGCTTTAAAGGTATCTTTGTGCTCAGGATGACAAGAACTACATAAGTACATACAGCAGGTATAGTAAAAAAAACAAACAAACAACAAACCCCCTCCTCGCCCAGTGTCCGAAAATCTGCACTTCCTCCTCTTGATAAAGGGATGTTCTAGATGATGACAGATGTTCTGGTATGTTAATGTAAACCTTGTATGTGCATAGAATACCAAAACCTGTCTGTTCTGAGAGAATGTTTTCCCCAAACTGGTAACACAAAGAAGAAACCAACGATGACAAAGTTTATGTAAGGCTCCCTTACCCTGATTGAATAGTAACCTGTGAATTATGAACAGATTGTCCAGAAAAAAAAGGTGTCATCTTGAAAAGAAGCATGGACAATACTGGGTGAAAAAGGGAGGGACTCACATCTTGGCAAGAAATTTTTAGAAATTTTAGAGTTTTAGAAATTTGGTGTTCAGTAACACTTTTAGTGTGTCTGGTGTTGCTGTTTATCTGTCTCATTGTTGATACTATATCCTGAATGTGTAGTTCAGGATAACTACATATTTGTTGGATAATTATGTGTCTTTAGTAAATCAATAAACTGCTTCCACCTCACTTTCCACTGCTTCCCTGTATCATACCCAGTGTTATTTATGGTCTTGACCCTTACAACTAAAAAAATTGGAAAAGACATGGTAGGCTCAAACAAAAGAGTAAAAAAGCTTAAAAATCAAAATGCAAGGGGCAAAATTTCTTCTGTAATTTGTAATTAATTGCACTTGCACCATTAAGGTATGCTGTTGACAAAGATTACTGTAAAACTCCTTTTTGCTAGTTGAGATATGCCACCAACTAGCAGTCAGAAGAGCACAAGACCTGTCTTGCATCTGATGTGGGATTTGAATGCCAATTTAGTTTCTTACAGTATGAACCAGTGATAAAGAAAAATTAACAAAGTAGTAATTTTGATATAGTATTTATATGGAACTTTTTGTCTGAAATAATTTTGTGCCATTATACTAGTTCTTCTATAAACACAAAAGCAAAAAAAATACTTCCCTGAGCAAGACACTCTGTGCTGGGCTTCTCGCACATGAAACACAGAGCTTGCACATGCCTGGGGCGAAAAGTGTTGCGGTGGTTTGGCTTCTGCCATGAGTTTGGTCTGCCCTCAGGTCTGAACATAATGTGAGTATGAACACTGTGGCAGTCTCTCTGACATTCAGTATAGGCTATGGTATTGCCTGGAGTTCCTTATACAAGAGCTCCGCTTTCCAACTGCTGTTGGAAACCAGTACCTTTATGGTGATCTTGGGGACAGTACATGGGGTTGCTGATGCACAGTTGCTCCACTGTGGGCAAACTTTGTCACCAGCAACAGGATCTGACAGAGCTGTGTGGCATTGGGAGTCTAATTTCTCTAAGCGATGCTTTTCCATAGGATGGACATACCAGTTCAGAGGGATTTGTGTTGATGGTCTCGATCACCATAAAGTGATATCCTGACATGTGAAAAGTGATATCCTGAGATGTGAAATGCCTTCAAAGTGTACTGCATCCTTCAATTATCAAACAGAAAATTTCATGTTAAAATGGGATACCTAAGAGAAAATATGGTTTATTGCTATTACAGGTTTTGTGCAGCATAACATGACTGGGCTTGCTTGAGGGATAAATGTTTGGTTCTATATTGGCCACAAATAAGTAAGAGGCACACTAGCTAGCTTTGGTCCTTTGGTTATTTGTGGTTTCGGGCTCGAGGTGATGAGAACAGAGTTAACATAAATCAATGACATAAGTATTTGCAAACTGATTGTTTGGTTTCATTGGGTGTGAACTCCAGTCAAAACTGAAAGCTCTGAGATAGTTGGATTTTTTTTTCACTCTCAAGATTTAGCAAGAGCTTTTGAAAATTGTTCCAGAAAACAATAAGAGTGAGGGGCATTTCTAGCATAACAATTACAAATTTTATCTTTTCTGGACAAGCTGATGTTTTGATTTTTTGGGGGGGGAGCTGCAATGAGTGAAAGCTTATGGTAGGAAGAATAACTAAAAATCATCAGCATGTCTGCAATAGCTCAATCACAGTAACCATGAAATAACCTTGAGAGAAAAGCCAAATTTCCTGAGATGAACAATCTATAGCAATCACATGAAGGCCTGCTAGATTAATCACAGCTACTGGTAATAGCAAAAAGGACTGAGAGTGTTTGTGTCCACTAATGACTGTGGCTAGAAAAATGCATTGCAGTAGGGCTGAAAGGTGTGCATGGGGGCAAACAGCATGCAGTACATTTACATCACATTTGTGTCCCTCTCGCACTCTTTTGTATTGGAAGGAGGAGAACAGATGACAACTTTTATTTTATACCAAGACCAAATTCTTCATTGATACATGCATATTTTATTTATCTACCACTGAACCCAATGCTGCAAAGGGCTTAGCACCTATTGGACAGTATGTGTGGGAATCTGGGGTACTCATTGTGTCTTCTGGGCATCATACAGTTCAACTAAGTAATAGGCCTTTTATTATAGGCCAGTTATAGCAAACCTTGCAGTTTTAAAAGACATGATGCTAAAAGCCCCATGACTTTAGCCACCTGAGAATAGTAATATATCATCACCATGAAATGCTCAGCCTGAAATGTCTGCTTATAATAAACGTGAATAGATAAAGAAAGATGTTATAGTTCCACAATTTATTAGACTTTATAGACGTAAGTAATAAATTTATGAATCAAATGATCAGGACATTTCAATTATTTCTGCTTGTCTGAAAACCTTATTAACAGTGTATAATGCTTTTCTGGTAATTTTTATTGTTTTAAGTAAGGCTGGTTCATGATAAGGTTTTGTGTAAAAATAACCCTTTCTTATTCAATAGATTTAGTTCCCAGTTTAGGTCATGTATGTATTAATATATATGGTTAAGTAGAATGGGTTTGTAATAATCCATTTGCTCCAGGCAGCACAATTTGCCAAGGCAGTAAAAGTGAGTGGGCTGGATTGTACCTCTGCTCACACCTCATCAGCAGATTGTTTCCTGCAGCCCAGTTCCTGGACAAGTGTTAGATGTGAGCAAATCCACTGAGGGCAATCAAAATGCACAGGTATTACTCAAGGCAGGAAAGGAAAACAGTCCGCCTGCCCAGACCTCTGACATCAGGGTTTAGCCTTATGCAACCTGTATTACTGGAGCTAATGTATAGGGAAGAAAACAGTCTTATTGACCTTCAAGGCCCAGTAATGATTTTTCCAGGCTAATACTTAGTCAAAGACACAATTAGGTTCATATCCTATGAAACAAAATAATTATGTTTGGAATTACCAGGGAAAAAAGATATGGATACTCATAATGACACTTTTACTAGATCCTTTGTATTATGACTCTACCATAGTGCAGGATGATAATTTCTAAAGAAAATTTTATTGATTTTTTTCTTGTCAAGTTACTGGTTCAGAGCCTCAGCTGTGTGGATCATCACATCATATATTTGAAGTTGGCAATATAACTGATGGCCATATTCATCCATGGTGTAAGCGTATTATGAATATGAATTTGGCCTGCTATGCTGCTGCTCTTTTTTTGGGAAATAGTTTAAGATATACCTCAAAGGTTTCCATCAGAAAGCCAAACAATGCTGGACTGGGAGTCCACAAAATCTTATTAGAGGGGTTTTTGGTGCTTTCCTTCCACAAGTAACCAGCTAGTAAGTGGCAAAGAAACGGAGTTTTATGTATCATTTATCTATTTAGTATAGCATTAAAAAAAAAAAAAAAAAGACTAAGTCATAACAATTTTGGAAGCCTCAGCGGAAAAAAAAGGGAAATAAAAATGGAAAAAAAAGTCAGAAATTAAATGGGCAGAAGAACATAAAAGCAACACCACTTCATTCATATGCAGAGAAAAAAAGACTTTTGGTGTGATGGCTGGCTACTCTGTCAAAAGAAGAAAGGATTTGATTATAATATGTAACGAAGTAGGTATAATTTTTATTATTGTATTTTAAATTAGTAGACTTATAAGTTCATTTTACTATTTTTTTTAAACAGAAACTTTTACAGAATTAAAGATCTTACACTGAATTCCTGTCAGATAAATTTCTTCCCTTGTGTTCCATTTAACTAAAGTGAGAGATTCTATTTTATGGTAAACTAACTAATTCAGAAATTTACTTAGCTATCTGTAAATCCATAAATGAATCCAGCATTTTCTTTGCCCTAATTCTATTAATCTATGTGCCAGATGCATTATTTCACTTCTGGTTTCATTGAAATGTGAAAGAGGATTAATTTTTTAAATTCACATTTGCCATCAGTGCAGCAGTCCTGGAGCATTATAAACCTATCTCTCCATTTAGTTTTTGTAGTCTGATTATTGTCCACTGTTTGGAAACAACTTCTGCAATACCCAGGGCTGCAAGATGGATCCCCATTCAAATATTAACTAACCTATCTTGGACTCAATTAGCATTTTGGGCAAAATTAAATCGACAACATTGAGTTTTGAAATTCATTTGAGAACAGCAGAAATAAAGTGACTTTTGCTGCTCAATACTAGGAAAATCTTACAACAGAAGGCTAGCTCTCTTTTTTTTGTGTAGAGATAAAAGACTGACCCTTGGATTACAACATTTGGAAACAGAGTTGCTTGAGTTATTAACAATAAAGTGCAATGCCAATGGGTCTTGAAAGCCTGGCTCTGTTTGCAGCCAGTACTTCAGGATTCCTCCCAAGGTTGTCCTGTACAGAGATCTCATTGCTTTCTGGCATGTCTGCAAGGATGGAAATGGAGAATGCAGATTTGCTGTTGCTGTTCAAATTATACTTGGATTTTTGAGTCTGATATTGAATCAGACGCTACTTTATCCTGGTGTTTCTACTTACATTTCTCTTGCGTGCATTTACCTGCCCATACTCCCACTTTGACTTGCTCACCTCCTGCAAGAAAAATAAAACTTCTAAAGCCTGGGAGCTCTTGTTAGCACTCCAGAAATAAGGTTGTACTTTGCAGATTGTAGTGTTGTCCCCATAAAAGCAAGGGATAGAAGATAAACTGGAAAGCTCATGTTTTGCAGTAGAAATCTTACCCCTATAAAGGACTTGGTTACAGCTGCTCCGTGGTAACGGGTGAGCAGACAGGAGCTTCCTTTGGCCATGTTTTAATTCAGATAGACATGAGCTAGCTGGGTACATGATGCAGGGTATCTGTGATATTACCAGGCTGAGGCTGTGCTGACTTGATTTTAGGAGGTCATTTGTGTAATATCTGTATAATGACACAGAGTTTGACCTCTTCTTAAGATGAGTTACAAGACCCCCATTAAAATTCAGGTTTAAGAATAAGGATTTTTAAAATAAATGACTATGGTTTCTTTTATGCATGTATTTTAAAATGTTTTCTGGAGGTTTTGAAGTATTTCAGGTACAGAAACAACTTGTAATTTTGGCTTCACTTCTGTCATTGTCCACTCAGCCCTACTAAGAGGGCAAATGGTAGGTGCACTTTCACTTCAGGAATTTTTATCAAAGTGAACATTTCTGTGCTAGGGAGCACAGAATAAAAGAATCAGCAAAAAGAAACTGTAAGTAGGCAGGAAATTCTCCCCCTCTTTCTACTGGAAATGCCACATCTTGTGTTTTCTTTTTGCACGGTTGCTCTGTTTCCCGTTGTTCTCTTTTTCCACTGCTATGCCAATAAGGTTGATACTGGAAACACACTTCAGTGATCCAAGTCTTGCCAAGGTCAATCCTGACTGTTAGCAACAGGAACTGGAGTTTGCATGGCCATTTATCACTGGGTTTTTGAAGTCAGTGATGAAGGGGGGAGTGCTTTATTTCCACTAGTAAAACCACTACCACCAGCCTTAGAAATTATGGTGTGTGGAAGAGCGTACTTTATGCCTTCTGGGTTTCTGCATCTGTTGTGAGAAGAGCAGAGGTGGCTGATGGCCTTAGGGGTGCCATACCCTTGAGGCAAACAAGCTGGTGGCATGTGCCCCCTCCTCCTGAACCCAGCCTCTTGCCTTTGCTGGCGCTGATGACCATCTGTCAGCTGCTTCCTCGGCCAGGCTCCCAGCGACCACTTCACCAACTGGCTGTCATTGCGAGGATGTGCTCATTTGCACAGCAACCTGCTCCCTCATTGATGTCTGTGCAGGCAGGCATCAGACCAGAAAATTCCCTGTGTGAGCTGGATTTCTGTTTTCCCTTTCAATGCAATCACGTGTGTTTCGAAGCAGGGATTTTTATTGGTTGCCAGCAACGTTTTCCTGTAAGGGACTGTGTCTCTGCCAAAGTCATATATGAACATGACACAAATTACCATCCTGAGTAAAGTTGTGTCTGGCATTACATAGCCCCTTAAAAGGGAAAAAAAAAAAA
>VZTL01063615.1:36327-49020 GCA_013400535.1 Scopus umbretta
AAAAAAAAAAAGCAACAGCTAAAGCAGCACTTATATTTATGAGCGGTATTTCATGGCATTAGTTCCATTTAGGCTGTAATGCTTCTCTGACACAGATGCTTAATCTACTCTTTATTTTCAAGAATGCCATGCTAATGTCATCCAATAATTCTCATTTCAAATCTACCAGCACACTCCCCCCCAGCCTTTGGCTAATGACTGTGTTAAAGACTTTATAATAAATCTTTCCTTTCAAGTGCTGTAATGAATTAGCTGAGATTTTTTTTTTTTGTTATGTTTTGGTTGGGGTTTTTTTTGGAAGTGGTGGGCTACAACGGGACTGGCTGCTGTGTAGAGACAGAGGGTAAGCCATCCTGCAGCTTACAATAGCTTGTGTATCTGCTCTAACAGAAAAAAACACGAAATAACACAGTGTCCAAGCTGATTTGAGTATTCACAAGTTTCAATATGGTGCCTGGGCATATCATTAAGCTCTCTTCTTTCTCCCCAGGTGTGCATCGCTTTGCCTTCTTAGGAGGTGTCAGTCAGCTGAAGCACCCTATTTCTGGGCACTTAAGTAACCGATGACTTTTAATGATTTCCATATTACAATTTAATGTCAGTAGAAGGGAACTAAAGCTTTGCCATAGAAATCACCATTTTGGGATTTAGCTTTTCCAGGATGCTCTTCATTCAGTCATTGAGGTCAATGGGATACTTAGCAAAGAAAGATGCTTGTCAGTGTATTTAAAAATCACTCCTTTTTTTTTTTTTTTTCTCCACACTTTGGAGTTTTTTGAGTAAAATATGTAAAAAAACACCTGTATTTTGGATCTTTACCTATAATTTTTTTATTAGTATTTACATGCTACTGCTAAATGCTTACTTATCCTCCTTTCAATATTTGAAATATTTGCTGTGGTTTTAGTGCTGATGTCAAAGATTAAATTAATTAAATATAGAAAATTAATTTCAAAACATTTGAAATGCTTTTACTGATAGTACACAGCACAACAGGCTGGCATTCTACATGTAATCAGCAAGAAAAAAAACTCTAATGCTATCAATGCAGGCAGGAAGTCATATTTTTAAACTTAATGAAAAAGGTTTGGCTTTTATTTATATTTTGGGCTGCTGATTATGATTATAAATTCATGGAAAATGAAAGACATTTTCTCCTTTATTCTGATCAAATGCACTGCTGCCTATTTAACACTCAGATTCATTCCATGGCAATTTTCTTGAAAATATCTGAGCATTAGTAGACATGGTGAGGAGTATTGTTTGTCTGAGTGTGGTTTTGCTCATTCTTTTCCCATTACCACGCGTAGCAATTGGCATTCATTTGTAGTACTTCAGCTGAGCTCTCTGCATGCTGTACAACTATTAATACCCACTGCAGAAAGGAGCGAAACACAGAGCTCAGAGTTGCTCTCAAAGCCAAAGTATCATTGCTTCTTCAATACAGAGACAGCTGATAGAACTTTTATTAAAACAACTCTGTTGATAAACTTCAGGTTTGTGTATACACTGTCTTATAAGTAGAAAAACTGGCGTATTTCCAGTTTGCAATAGGCAGTGGCTGGAGAGAAGGCACAGACCAGACGAATAAAAGCTCAATACATCATTTAGTTCCCAAAGTACAAGGTGATGGTGCTAAACCTTTAGAATAGACAGCAGCTAGACCGGCTTCCACACAGCACTTCATCACTTCTGCAGTGAAGGGTTCATCTGATTTCATTACTGTCTCACTCAGGATTACCTGTTGTGCAGCAGAGAGAAGAGTTTGGCTTTTCTTTGTGTGTATATGTGTCTGTATGTACCCATGTTCTTTATTCCTAGTGATGTTCATCACAAATATCTCGGCATTCTGCAGTAATGCTTTACATGTCCTCACTCCTAAGGCACCTAGCAAGTCAGGGAACAGTGTACAGTGATGCAGAGCATTTCCACATCAGCTCCAGGAATTAAATTCCCAAGCAATTGTTGTACATCTAAATCTATACATTGGAGGACTGGTTTCCGGAGGATAAGGCTGATGAAAAATGACATGACATACAAGACAAGGGTGTTTTATGCCTTGGAAGTTGCTAATAAAACAGCAATATATGTCTGGAAAACCATGTCTTACTGATTTGGGGAGTCTAGCGTCCCTTATTTAAGCATATATTTGAGTCAGAGCCACAACCTGAAACTGCTTCCAACTTCTACAGGTTCAAATGCCACCTCTAGAGCAGAATCCAGGACCCAGCACTCCCCTTGTCCTTTGGCACAGACCTTTTACAGTTGGGCACTGACTAATCCCATCCCACGCTTACTCACTTGTTTGGGGCCAGAGAATCTTAGATCACTGGAGTGGGGAACAGCTTCTGTAGAATGGGATTGGGGAAGTTTAATATATACGCCATTAGTTGGGGTGCTCTCCTGGATGAGAACACTTCACATGCCTCCCAGGCTGAGAGCTGTGTCTATCACCTCATGGTCAAATGATCTAATTGCTAGGCTTAGTCTCTAAGAGGGCAAGAGATCACCATTAGCTCAGAGTACAGGCGGAGATGGCTGCTGAGCTCTCTGCTGCAATCATTGCTCTTGGTGAGTGTTAAAGGTACACCATGTTCTCCTGATTGCTCTGGCCCTCAAGATCACCGCCATATAGCATAACTCAGCCAACACCAGTCATATGTGTCAAAAAAGTTTACATACCAAAGTCACTTCACTAAGGAAAATTTACATCTTTAAACTTTTATTAGGTCTTTTCTAAAAGATTGTCAGCTCCCACCAGGCTCCTTTTCATGCCTGATTCCCTCTAGGCAGCAGCCCACAGGCCAAATCAAGCCCTGAGCACTTGCCACCTCTCACTGACATCTTCATCTGCACCTTAGGTGAGGAGGACAAAATACTGGGAGGAGATGACTCAGGTCCTCACAGCAGGATGTAGATCAGTGCTGTGGGAGATGCAGAGTGAAACAGAGTGAAATGACTTCATGTCATCTTTTATGGTAACAGAGTGTTCTTGTTTTGTCTTATCTGCATTGTTCACCACTCTAGGCCCTTCACTGAGAAAACACTTGAAACCCAAAATGCATCCCTGGCAGCGGCTGGAAGAAGTGGGTGAGTGTGAGGGGATGCAAGTGTGCATGTGCACAGCTGCAGGGCGCTGTGCTGCACAGAAACAAGGCTGTGCTCATGCCTCCTGTCTCACCCTGCCGTGTGTTCCTCACAGGGCTGCTGAGGAGACCCTTTGCTCATGCTCATTGCTGACAAGGCGGGGGTGGCATGAGGTCACCTTCGTTTTCTAGAGAATGGAAGCCTTAGCAAAGGCACCCACTGCCTCTTTGCTCTCCGGGCAGGGATGGCACCTGCAGTCCTCCAAGCATCTCATCCTGCCTTCTCCCCGGCCCACAGCCCACGTTGGAGAGAGGCTGTGGCTGGGCTGAGGCCCCAGCCCTGAGATTGATGAGCACTGGAGGTAATTTCATCCAGTGACACCGCAGCTGCATATGGTTTATGTTTTACAGAGTTAGTAATTTTAAGTCACACTCCGTTTGTAACCTAGACTGCCAGACTCATCTCTCTAGGAACAGGATTCCTTCTGGAAAATGGCCACTGTGAAAATACCCACATGTCTATGAAAGGCACACCACTTCCTTCTTTTGGAAAGCTGCATTTTGTCACTAAAATGGGGGTTTGTGATGTGTGGTGTAATCCTGATGTCCTCGCAGGCAAGGCAGAGCTGAAAAACTTTAAGCTGAAAAGCTTAGATAAAAGGACACCATTGCTGATGTGTAGTCAAATGTGACAATCAGATCACAGTATCATTTGCTATCTCCCAAAACAAACAAAAAAATTACCTAATAATAAAAACAGCAGTCCAAACAAAGCTAGATAGGCACAAGTGATATTTATTACTTACAGCTTCTAGGTGTCTGAGGAAACATTGTGCCACCCAGGCAGTCAATAAGCCAAATCTCTTTCAAACTAACATTAGCAATTAATAAAACAACCTTTTAGTTTTTCATATAAGAGCTACTCCAAAGGAAATAACACAAAATGCATTGGAAGAGTTTAATTAATATCCCTAAACACTATTTTCCCAAAGAGACAACAGAGAACTAGGCATCTATATTAAGTAATTGGGCAAAAGTATGTGCTTAGTTAAATGGATGTAATTAAAAGTAATGTCTTGAGGCTTGCTTTTAAAGTCTTTTTGCTGCTATAAAAAATTATCTGGGACAGTTTTCTACTGAAGAGACTGGTAGTTCGTTGGACCAAAATGTCTAAGCAAAAAGTTTCCAAGAGATTCAAAATTTAGCTTGCTAAATCTCATGGACAGAATTCAGTCAATAATGGGAAAATCTACCTTCAGATAGATGTATTAACCAGAATCCACACAAAAAAGAAAAATCAAGTGGAACATTCTTCAGATTGACGCTTATTTTGAGTGACACTGAAAGTGGTCATTTCAGCATGTAATTCAGGACTTAGAAGAATGCAAGAAAGCAAAATAGTGAGAAAGCAGAGTTAGATCAAAGGTGGAGAAGAACCAAAGACAAGAAAAAAAAAAAAGTGAGGCAGGAGATAGGTATTGAAAAATTTTGCAAGAGACAGAGAATTGCATTGAAAGTGTGAAACATGTCCTGAGAAAGACACTGGAGTCAGCCTGAGACTGGTTGAAATAGATTGTGCACAGGGGAGCACTTACTCTAGTCGAGCGAGAACTGTATCAGGAGATGAGACTCTCTTCCTATCAGAAAAAAGCTTTATTCCACTTGGCATCCTCAATTGTTTTCATCTCCATAAAAAATTAGAAAGTCAAGAAATGCTCCTAAGATTTGACAATAAACTGATAGTTAAAGGCCAGCTTTAGGATAATTATAGAATCATAGAATCATTAAGGCTGGAAAAGACTTCTGAGATCCTCTAGTCCAACCGTCAATCCAACACCACCATGCCTACTAAACCATGTCCNGCAGATCGACACTCCTACCCAACTTGGTGTCATCTGCAAACTTACTGAGGGTGCACTCGATCCCCTCGTCCAGACCATTGATAAAGACAAGGCTGGCCCCAGTACTGAGCTCTGGGGAACACCACTTGTGACCAGCTGCCAACTTTATTGAACTCTGTTTACCAAATAATGATAGTCTAAATCAAATTGAATCAGCTCACAGACTTGAATCAGTGCTCTAGCCATAAAGGTATTGGCTTCTCTGGATAAAATTAATCTCATTTGTCCCTTTCAGTTTTATGCAAGCTGCATCCTGCTTTGTCATATTTGGCTTCTGGTAAAGCACTACTGGCACACTGTTCCACCTCAAAATGCTGCCTGCGGTTCAAGCTTTTTTCCCTAAGGAGTGACATAAACCTCCATGAGATGAAATACGGACTCCTGCAGTTTTAAGCAGAAACTAATGTTTCTGGTGACACTTCTGATATTTAAGTGATGGAGCTGGACTTGAAGGAAGACCTCATATATTCTGACTCACTTGCCCTGGCACATAGTACTGATGCTCTCAAGGCTGTACATAAGGTTTCTTGCCCCACCTCTGGAACATCTGGGAATACTGACACCCCTCTCCTCCTGCATTTCCCCTTCTCCTCTTCGTATTAAAAAAACCCCCAACCCCCCCAAAAAACAACATCCAAATCCAACTTACCATTATATCCATAAAGAAAAGTAGTAGCAGGAATCAGTTCCTGAAGTCTCTGTCTAAAATGTGAGAATAAGGGTGAATGCTACATTATCACTCAGTAGCATTTAATTCTGGAGTTTTTTAGGCTTCAAGCTTCAAGTAGTTCTCTGCAAAAAGGCACACATGTATAAGGATTCCAATGATCTTACTCTGGACAACAGTGCTTGCTGTTATTCTTTCTCCTCACTTGAAGCAAAAAATTCCCTCAGAGCAAAAATGTTGATCGGAGCTGAATATGTGCCCTATTCCAGTGCTTCTCCTAATGGCTAATACTATGGCCATAGGCACTATGATTTTTCACAGCTGAGATACCTTCTAGGTGGATGCCAAAGCTCGTCTTTATACAAAGCTTCATTGCTGGTGTCAGAAAATGATAACATAGCCATTGCTTCAGCCACTGTATGCGCTCAAAGTGAAATTTTCCTTTGATGGTTTGTGAGCTGGAACATGAACCAACATGGGGTACTCTGCATGCTCCTAGTCAGTCACTTACTATGTGAAATACTGCCAGCTCATGACAACTGCTTGCAGAGCCTTGTTTAGAGATCCTCTATAAATGAAAAAGATGGATGTTGTCATTACAGCTTCTTTTGCTTAGCCAAGAGGTGCTCTAATAGAATATAGAAGTATTATCATGTTTTTCTTGGAAGCCTTATTACTCTTCTGTAAAGAAAATTTCTTCCCTGTTTACTGACAAACTGGCTCACCACTTCCTTTTCTGTTGCTGCCCACATTTGGATGGCAAGCTAGTGATTCAACTATTCAGCTGGCTCAGATACTTGTATAGTGAGTTTTATGGTTTGAATTCTGTTGCAACAACAAAGTGCAAAAAAATTTGAGCAAGGAGGAGAAAAATATGGAATTGCTGCTTCTTACGAACAGCCTGCATTCTCTACATCCAATGTGTCATAGGGTGCACTGAGAAACACAGCAGGCAATTAAATAAGACCACATCATTATATGTATGCACATGGGAGTGAAATTACAATTCCACTTCTTCAGTTCCAGAATTTCTTAATGTCTGAATACAATTTTGCAAATGTAAGAGTCTTTTTTCAACAATCTGTGTGTGCAATACAGGCATCTGATTTATTGTTTCATCTTACTGAGATTTAAAGAGCTACTTAGTAACGTGCTTTGAATCCTTGTAGATGAAATTTTCCTTTTTTCTGTGAAACAGGATAAGCTGAAGCATAGCACTGACTGTTTGGTGTTATGGAACATTTAACACTAAAATGGAAAATAATAAGAAATGATAATTTTGGGAGATCTTGCAATCATTACAGGCATTAGATACACAAATTTACAGGAAAGTTTAAGAGTTAAAATAACTGTTAGAATAAATGACTCTGTAAGTACGCATTTAAATGAATGAAATACTCCATACTTTCAAATGAAGGACCAGCGGGAATGCTAGTGAAGCCACTGTTTCAGACACCTGGATGGAAATTTCTTTATGAATTGCTGAATAACATTTCAGCTGGATCTCTGAGAGGGGGTTCTATGAAACTTTTCCGGTCTGGATCAATTAACCTGGTGCTTTATAGAATGATAAGAATAGGATTCTTAGTTAATTTCAATATTTCATCACACCTATAGATTAATATTTGTATAATTTTAATGTGGCAATTTTAATTATTAAAAAATTAGAAAACGAGATGGAATTACAAAACAGCAACAGATTACTTAATTAACTTTTGCCTACTGGGATAAACAGAACATACCATAGAATATATCAAAGGAGACACCAATGAAACACTATACAACCACTAGTATGCAGGAATTTTTCTCTTCAGGTATCAGTTCTTATCAGACATAAGCATACGCCTATCAGTCTTTTTAAATAAATCCAGCAACTCATCATGTTATAACCCATAGCATAAAACATCATGGCAAAAATCAAAAGAAGTACACTGTGATGCTCCTCATAGACCAGTGAAATCTGCCACCAAATTATAAGAAGTGGACAAAGAGTGAAAATAATAATTGCTATTATTGTATGAAGGAGTATGAAATTTAAATTAGTTTGCAAATCCTAATAAAAATCCTTCAGCTGTGAAAGAGGGCCTTAAAACACAAGTAATGAAAATACCAGATTTTAAAAATGTTGCTGTGTTTGTCTAATCATGTTACTAACATTCTGTGAGCTCCATTGCATGACATGTATTACATACATGGGTGAAAACATGAAATACTTGAGTGAATCAGCCAAAGTGCAGACCTGTAAACCCACAATTATATAAATCTTTACTTATATGAAATATCCTTGAACATATTGCAGAACTGTGTAGATTCTTGTAAATTTCTTAGTATAATTTGCCAAGATGTGCTCTGAAATAAAAAAATATTTCAAACAGGATTCCAACGTGCTTCAAATGGAAGCTCTACAATGGCTTCATTTGGCCAATGAACCCTAGCTAATGCTTTCCAAGATTCCTAGAAAAAATAATAAGTATTGCACACCAAATACGTGTCTAAATGATGTGCACTGATACCTTTTTATTTAATAAAAGTGAGTGTCACCAGATATATATGTGCATACATTTGGTTATTGCTATCGGAATTAACAGCCTGCAACTTAATCCCGGCCTATTAGAAACAGGGCTCAGCAGACCCACACAAACTGAAATGAATACTTGCCACAGGATTTTCACTAGGCTTCAAAACAATGTGTTTGTTAGTACCTTCAGATTAATACCAGTTAGGTTTTGAACAGTTTCAATCTCACACTAGATGATTTGAAACAGATGAAAATAGAAGTGTGTTACACAAAATAAAAGAATACAGAAATACAGTATTGTATTATTTACTGAACAAAATAACAAGTAAAAATCATGTTTGTTTGTTTTGTTTTTTTAAAACAGCATTAAGTAATCAAATTTAGACCATACAAGCATCAACAAGAAATGTAAATAACTGTACTATTAAGGTGGTATCTACAACTTTTTTTAACTGCTTGAGATCCAAAACTGCAAATGCTGTATACCTCACTTTAAAATGATTGAAGTGCCTTGTACAGTATGTAAAAAATTCGATAGTCAATGACTACAATGAAATGTACATACAATACCTGAATTTAATATTTAATATCTCAGGCCCAGATCATCAGAGTATTTAGGTTCCCACTCCTCACAGAAGATCTGTGTCTCAGTGTATATTAACCCCTTCCATGAAAGGAGCAACTATTTTTGACGGTGTGAATTTATAGTCTTGTCTTTCCCTTTACAGGGAGGGAAAGTGTCAATATTAAAGAAAGAGTGATTCCAATAGGCAGAAAGGTTATGGCACTGCAACTACATGAACCACCTTCCCTACACAACATAAAAATATTCTAATATTAAGGATTATTTTACAACTCAGTGGAAATATGCAGTAATGCAATCCATTTCCTTTGTCTGGATGACAAAAATGCAGTCTTAACAGTCACAAGAGCCCGCCTTGTGTTAGCTATAAAAAAAAATATATTTTTATATATCTTTATGCAACTACTATGTGCATTAAACAAAATCACTGTATGAATCAGCAGGGTTCAATAACACTTGTATCTGAATCTCTGGAAGGGGTGCATTGAAGTTTGTGGTGCTTCTCAGTAAAGACTTGCAATGAAATGGCAAAGAATAGAAACTCATTTGTTTAAAGTCTTATTTTTCATATCACATTGCCTAAGAAATCGTCCATAAGATCTCTGGCAGCTAAAAGGGTCTGTTGCCGTTACTTCAGTGTACTGCTCAGAAATGAAAGTTATCCCTTGAAACAAACCTGGTAATTAATTTTTAGTGAATATTGAAACAGAAAATCAGCCCAATTTCATTGTGAACTCCCATGAAATAAAATTATTTTACTATTGTGAAAATTCTCTGTTGTCTTAATTTCTTACCAGTTTGTATATCATGAGTTGTTTAGAAGGACAGTAATCAGCAATGTAGAAGAAACTTTGTACTACTCTTGGAAAGCATATACATTGTGACTTGCTCAGTTAGGTTGGTAGGTTAATTTAGAATTGAAAAGTGAGTGTATTTCACATCCACTTATAGAAGTATGGGAAAATTCCTTTTTTTCTTATTTATCTGCATTGAGATACTTTTTTCAATCACCTGTGAACACTGTTCAGTACTCAGTCTTTGAGATACCAGAGAAGAACACTTGAACCAAAGGGCAATACCCTTGTGCACCAAAGCTTTATTATATTTTTGATTACTGTGCATCCCCATACCTAAAGCCAATAACATGGCACTTGTGCCATAGTTCTGATACCGTAGATGTCCACTGACAAGTATTCTGCATGAACCATTGTGTCTCAGTCCACTAACAAAAACTACTGTGCAGTGGTAATCTGGTATCTTAGATAGTTTTTCTTCTTGGACAAAGCTTATCCAAAATCTTCTTTCTATCAGGCTACAGCAGCTTAGGGCTCCTTTTCTTTAAAGAGAGGCAAAGTAAATGTCTTACACCTGTAGGCCAGTACTGGTGTTCTGTCCTAGAAATTTTAGCACTGCTCTGATACAATGAACCCTTCTTTTTCTCCAACTGGTTCCACTTCAGCATAGGCAGGATGTCCAGATCCTCTTCTGAATTTCATTGCTGGCCATCTGCTTGGACGTCGCTGTAACGGCAACAACAAGAAAATAAACTTCCAGAATGTGAAGGGTACAACAATAAGTTAATAGTAAAAAACTTTAACAATGCTCTGTAATCTTGGTCTCTCCTGTGCTAAAACCCACTCTGTGTAGTTATTACAGGAACAGTGAAGCACAGTTCAGCAGCAAAAGTCAGAGGAATTAATCCCTCTTTCTAAATTTGTGGATGATGGCTGTTCTCAAAGACCTAAATAATTGCCACTAATCCTAGCAATGAAGACGATGAAATAGCTCCTGTCTAAAACTGTTGATCAGTGGATCTGTGAATTTTGTTTTATAAAGACCTGCTGATCCAGATGTGTCCACTGCTTTTACTTCCTTGTTCTGCACAGGAATTTGCTAACATAGTCTAGTCCATGGGACAATGTATAGCAGAGTCCACAGAAACTGTACTTTAAAAAAATATTTAGAACAAAATTCTGGCATGTTTTTGTAGGACTTCCAAAATAAAGACTCTCTATTTCAAGTGCCATAATTTTTACATGAATGGTTTAGTTTGATGGTTCACATAGAAGCAACCTTTTCATTTGAACTCTTATGACATTTGCATACAAGGCTCTTAAGAGGTCCTACCCAATTTTTAGGAACTTTGGTGCCTGCTTTAAAAAGAGCTAATAAACAGGAAAAATAAATAGATCTTTTCTAGAGCAGATAAAACAATTCTTGTATGATTGTGATGCCTCTGGGAAGGAAAAGTGCTTTCAAAATCCTGTATTTTCAAACTAATTCATGTCTGGGAAGGCTTAGACTTTGGGTGACCAAGCAGAGATTCTGTCAAAAGGAATAGTTTTCAGGAAAGTGGGGAAACTCTCTTTTAAGGTCAGTTAGCAGAAAAAGCTCTCCTAAAACGATTATTCCCTACTGAAAATTTTAACTGCCAAATATGCTGATACATATTTCTTTTTATTTGCTGACAACAGTTACAACCTGTTTGGAAGGAGGGCTGGAAGTTATAGCAACCTATATGGAAACATTGCATAAAAACAAGAGGAGAAACACTGAAAATAAATTACAGCCTTTATTTTCATTGACAGTTCAAAATCTAAACAATTTTACTTTATGATCTTCCTTCTGAAAATCAACATTGAATTTGATTTTCTGTCCCCATATTACCGCATTTTGATTGCCTTTTGATCACTAATGAAATTTCATGCTGCTGAGGGGCGGTGCTGGGGACCACAGAACAGCCACAGCCATGGTATTATTCTGGGACTCATGGTGTTGTTGGTCAGCAGCCACTAAAGAAATCTTGGGAGACCACTGAGTCTTTTTGCCTACAGATCATACAGCTGTCTGAGGGTACAGCACAAAGTCTTCCTCAGTGATCACCATTAGGAAGATACAATACAAAAGCAACCAATTTCTTTTTCTCCGATTGCAGGATCAGGTTACTTTTGAGGCATCCAGAGTTAAATTCTGTTTGGCAGGTAATTTAAAATCTCGGGCCTTTCAATGCAACACCTTCCTACCAAGTAGGAAGGCAGAACACTGTCCTCTTTAATGGATGCCTTTTCCTAATACGAAAAAGTCTATTCAAACTTTGGAGACTTTTTTTTCTACCTAAGCTTGATTCAGCATGGCTTCAAAATTAAGAAGGACAGTTTGGTTACTGCTAGAGAAAAAGTGTCATGTTATGTTCTCAGACTCACTAAAGTAAATCAAGAATAATTCAGTTAAATGTAAAGGACTTATTCCAGATTTGTAGTGGTATATATGAGAAAAGTATTTGACCAAGAGGTCTCTAATGAAAAAGGAAAATGAAAAACCATTGGAAAACTAGTAGGGAAAAAATAATTAGAAACAGTCTCAAATGGCAACATATAAGGATGAACTGAGTTTTAATCTATTAAATTGCTCCTTAATTTCATTTTAAGATGTACCCATGATTAGTTACTACTTCCTTGCTATGTTTCTCTTAGAAACTAAATCTACCATTTTGGGCTACTCTTTTTAATTGGTCTTTCCAGATGATGAAATATGGAACAGATGTGTATCAGTTCCAATGATACAATGTGATACAACATAAACATCAGCTGTTGTTCCAGAAGTAAACCAACAGATTTGAAGGTCTTCTCCAAATAGTACAATTGCAGCTTTCTGTAGTTTCTCTTCATGCCTGAGGTGAGATTTTCCATTCCTAATGACAGTGTGTTTAATTTTAACTTCTCTGTGTACATATAGGTAATTAAGTGGTTGCCAGTCTTAAAAGAGAACACTGACAAGCTGTCAGTTCACTGACTTGTGTATTGACCCCCAAAAAGCTGTAGAGACATTACAGTTCTAACTGATAAAACCAAAAGTAACTTAATTGATATTGGGAGATACAAAGCTCCTTGAGTTATTGAAGCAGCTCAGGGGTGCCTAATACATTCTTCCCCTTTATT
>VZTL01063620.1:0-12561 GCA_013400535.1 Scopus umbretta
GGTATCTTTATGGTACTTCCTCTGCAGTTCTAAACCTGAAATTAGTTTCCATGGACATAGCTCAGACACATCTACACCTACAGTATAATGATGAGAAGTGGCTGGATTATTTCTTAAATGAATCTTCAGCAATGGACTAGAGGCAACTAAGGGACTACAAAATATAGTAACTTTATATTTGAATATTTCCAAGGCTCAACAAGCCTCTTTTTTCCTTTTGGCTTAAGCTAAATATTGATGCTTTTACCTGTTGCTTTCTTTCTTCTTTCATCCTTTTTGTCTTTTTTATTAGCATATGAATTCTCTAAACCAGAAGCCTGTTTTAAATCTTCTTCAGTGATTAAATTAACAGGGTTATTTTTCATTTCCTAAAATGAAGAACATGCACTTACTAGCAAAACGATACACACAGTAACAAAAGATACATATGGAAACATTTAAGCCACTTGGCCATTTTTAAGTATACTATTCTAACACCATGTTTTCCAAGGGCAACACATGAAGAGATGTTTACTCCTCTCTTCAAAATTCAGCACATGATCATACTGTTAGTGTGACCGCGTTCCCTAAACACTAAATTAGACAGATTACATATACAAACCTTTTCTTCATTTTTGTTGATCCTCTTCTCTAGCTGTATTTCAGATGAGATGTAAAGAGATGGTAACAGGACATAGAAAGTCACATAAACTATATTCCAACACTCAACGTATATTGCATAACGTATAAAAAAAACCCTGTACCTTTTCAGCTTTCTGTTGCATCATATCAGAAAATAGATCAGCACAGCTGCTAAGAAATTTCTCACTGACCACAATGGTGTCACTGAAGATTAAACCTGAAGAATTTTTGTTTAAAGATCTCATCACTTGCTGAAGCAAAATCCCAACATCTTCTACTGACAATGAGCTGGGCAGAAGAGTCTAGAGTAAAGAAAAATCAAAATCATTAACATAGAATAATTTATTCTGGAACAGACAGACAGACTTGTGTGTGGATAAATAGAATCCACAGACATCCCATTTAACATCTGTTCATTATTTAGAATGTACTGTACTTTTAAATTTAACCTAGTAATTGAAGAGTAAACACTATTTTAAATCTTCTAACATCCCAAATCAACATTGCTCTCGAATATGTCCCCTCTGGGAAAATACATGGCAACTTCTACAAAATGCAGCTCAACAGATACAGAGTAACACCAAACACAAACCAGCAGCAGGCCTCCTTACAAGTGACAACGTAGTGCTGTAAGGCCTAAAATTAGGATTTAGCCAGGACAAAATGGCTAATATTCGTCTGCTTACTGAAGCGGTCACAAGAGTTCGGTTTAAACTTTTTTCCAAAAGAACTCCTACAGAAAGATATTGCTCTCTAGCAGAATACATCCACACTAATTTTGAAATGAATGTTGGTCTTAGGTATCTATCAACTGAATACTGATATGTCCTTCCCCTCTTTCTGTTCAGACCAACTTAAAGGCAAATAAAGCCTTTTTACTTGTTATTTTATTTAAACTGAAGATCCTTCTTTAACAACATGGAATTTTCATTATACACACGTGTAGCTTCAATAAACTATCATTTAACACAAAAATAAGACAAAACAAGTAAATTCAACAACAACTGAAAGGACTGCTTACTGCTACATCTATCCAGCTTCCAGAACTGATGGCTTCCTCTACAGAGGCTTCAACTTGATCCACAATTTCTTGACCAACACAAGCTGCTCTTAGAAATAAGAGTCGTATGGACTTGTATCTTTTTTTAATGTAGCCTGCTGGGTCGGGGATGCCAAGTCGGTACAGTGCATCAAATTCTATAAAATAGATAGAAGTCTGTTACATTTAAGTACCTTCATATACACAGAGGATCTTATGCGGTATTTTTTTTTGAGAGCAGGAAATGAAGAATTACATATAGTTTTTATACGAGTAAATGCAGCTTCAAGCTGATGCTGACCTAAAACTTAGTTCAGTACAAACTACACCTAAATATCGTTAATAGAGACATGAAGCTTAAGTCATGGACGTGGGTTTGGTCTGAGTTTTGGAAAAAAAAATGTTTTTTTCAGATTCCTATATCATTAAGTTTATCTTTGCAATTATATCTTTCTGAAGTATTCTAATATAACATGAACAATATTTAAAACATATACTATGTCAAAATGTTTCGTTTTCAAAAGTTACTCCAATCTACTCTTAGAATTGCGCAATGTCTCACAAGCAAAGTATTTCAACTATCCGGCAGTTTATTCTTAGACGCTCTGAAAACACTCAAAGACTTTGACAGATACTCTATCAGTCAAGCAATATTACAGAAACGCTTAATACTACTACAGTAACTTATGCCGAACCTTTTCAAACTGCAAGACTAACGGTTATTTAGGGACTGGCCCTTTGGGACCATAAGGGTACATTCCTCTGTTTATTCAGGTCCACATTTTCCCATAGCTCCTGTTTTAAAACACCATCGTCCAGCATCACTCAGCTTTAAGTTAGACGGACTTGTTTGGATTCAAATCAGGACGCTAGTGCTACCCACTCCAGTTCTACAAATCTCATTTTGGAAAAGGTTCTTCCTGCGCACTGCATGCTTGGCTATCTGGAATATTAACAGACAAAGGTTGGTTGTAATCGGGACACCTGGACTGAAACTCCAACTATGTGGGTCAAACATCATCATCTGAAAAGTCCACAATGAGCAGTCTAAGAAACGTTTTCCAAACAGTTATAAAAGTAGCTCTTGTAATTCTGTTTGTGAGAAACAGTTACTGTTTAGCAGTACGGTTCTCTCTGATGAAATATGTTTTTTCGTGATGAAGTAACACACATCATTATAAGCCAGATGGTCTTTTAGCAAAGGAGTATCAACTACTGTATTGATTTCCACTTACTCTTGTGAGGCTTCACTCTAGACACTGTATTAGGGTAGGACTGGCTAACTAAACTAGTTTTAGAAAAATATTTTATCTACGAGAATATATATTAATTACCTAAGTAACCATTCTGCTTGAAAAAGGAATCCACCCAGTTGCTCTGTGTTCTGGCATAGATATCTGGAACAAACACAGCCTTATCCTGTCTCCCACCAACCACAGTGCCTTTTAGACGACCAGAGTTAACAAGTTCTTCTAGCACAGCTACAAGAAGAAAATAAATGAAGCGACATTTTCCACTTTGATATATCCATTAATCAAAACACAGCAATTATTTTCCCTGGTTTGTTTCTTCTTTTTTCCCACCCAACAGTTGTTTGTCTTGTTCTATTGAAATATTTCCAAGTTCTATCAATTATTTTTAAGACTTATTTTATTAATAATGTTCACTGAATTCACTGCTTGCATGTTAACCAAGATGGAAAAAAGTGAGACTGGAACACACTGAAATGACATAAAAATTGCTACCTAAACTGCATAGATGTGAGTACCTCCTACTGGCGCCATCTTCATTGTTTACAATGTTCACACTTGCCATTAATAACCTCCTGATAATGCACAAATATTGCTGACAAAGAACATATTGGTAACTGGTAGTTCCAAAGTACTAAGCCTTTCTCAATGCTAAATAAGGTATTTCCAAGCCATTAAAGGTGCACAGGAGTATCTGATTTGCCTCCTATGTTCTACTTTTGCCTTTTTGTAAGTCACTAGATATATTAAAAAAAAAATAATCAGTGACATGAACTGCCACGCCTGCTGATTTCCAGTGCTTTGCTAGAAGGCTTTTTTATCCTCAGTTTGTGTTTATTTCTATTTCATTAAAAGACAGATTTTACCCTGGAACAGAACATTAAATGATATCACATGGTACGGCTTCTTCCTCATTAAATACGAGTAGCAGTTAACATTACAACATGCTTAGTACAGCATATGGAGGTTTAGCTCACCTACACAAGAAAATTTACCTGAAAACCTGGTTCCAGAAGAAATACTGCATATTAAATCATTTTTTTTTGGTCAGATATGCCCATAGTGTAGATAAGACTCTATAAGCTGGCAGCTATTGAATGCAACTGCCACTAACAAAGGTGAACAGTGCTTACACTGAAAAAACGTAGAAGAAAGAGAAACTGATTTAAACAAGATATAGTTTTATGTAATCTAAGACAAGAGCTAGAAATCATGTTGTGCCATGGTTCGGTTACCTTGTATAAAATGGAGCTTATAAAACTGATTCTGAAAATAAAATTAGATTTTTATACTTACTAATAGTTTAGTTAACCTAGAAAATAGAGTCAATGTGCCTATTCTACTTAAGCAATTGTCAGACAATAACGTTTGGGTCTTTGTTGGCAATCTCAACTTGTTTTTATTCCAAGTTTTTGGGAAAAAGAGTAAAAATTTAACAGATTTCCAAATAATTTTGTGGAGCACTAGCAATGAACTGCAGTCTTTAGAGAAAGAGAGAGGAATGAAGAGGCCAATTAATTATTATTTCAAGTGCCAGTTCTAAAACTCCAGGGCAGAAAAGGTGCTTTCATAGGAGATTTCTCAGCCCCTGCTACAATTATGCCTGGATAGTCTTTTGTTTTAAAATGTAACGACAGGATCTTTGTAGAACCACTGTAATCTCACACTTATTTTTAAAGGTGATTGAGCAATTTGTAGTGTCCTACTAGGTCTCTGTCAAAGTCTGGCAAAGACAATAAACATCCCTCCATGCCTGTCCTACATCAGCAAAACAATATTCAGAAATGAAGAATATCTGTGCTTTCATTATGCTTCGTAACTAGTGTTTTAACTTAAACAGTTTCTCATTTCTAAAATTCTTTCGCATCATAACTTCATGCCAGCTTAACATGAATACCAACGCAGCTATCGGATACAACCAAAGACTATACTTTAACTTGTCTAACACTAAGTGTTGATTAAAAAATTAGCTGTTTGTAAATTATACAAACAGTACACTGAACTTACATTTTGTTTCTGGAAGAGACACGAAACTGACACAGACCACTTTAAAACACATTGCTAATAATGACAAACATAAAAAGCGAAGAGTATAAGTAACATAATTAAAATATATTTTTCAAGTTTCCAGCATTTGTGAAATTGAAATGGCATCTCAGCAAATGGGCAGAATAAAGTCAAATGTGCTCTAATGGTGAGTAAAAAGCTCATTGAAACTTATGAAACTGCAGAGGAAATGAAATACACTAAGAAAAACTAAACAAAAAGATGAACAAACTCACTCAAAAAAAAAAAAGTAAGTACTAGAAATACACTTAGCCATCATAATGATGAAAACACTAGTACTTCAACTCACGTTAACAGTGTACATGAGCAAAACGTGACCATGTATTTGAAGGACCTGTTTGAAATAGCCTGTAACCACATACTGAAATTTGTTGAGTACTGCAACATTACTATAATGCAGTTTAACAGATTTTCCTTTTAATCTATGAATACCTGGATGGCACATAAAAAAAAAAAAAAAAAGGAAACCTTAAATTGACTATGTGAAAGTAGAATGTTTATATGATTTTATTTAAATGCTAAGATTTTAATTTTTAATGAACACGCTTGTTGCAAAGAACAAGAAGGTAACCAGAGATACATTACAGTGGAGCTAAAGTGCGCGATGCCCTGAAGGCAAGAAGACCCAATCAAACAAACGGAAATATTAACTTTAATAAGAAGAGATAGAAAACCATTAAAGGATTCTGAAGACCAGCAGCACTTGGTCAGCCAGCATACAAAACTAATGATGCTTGAAGCAGCATTTTGGACAGATGGGAGGGGCTAGTCAAGGAAAAGCTGCAAGATTAGAAGTGAGAAATAATTAAGTACTGCCTAAAAGTTTCAGCAGTTGGATAGGAAATCTTCATGCATTTCTATGCATTTCTATTTAAAAATGGAACTGTGGGAAATCAAAGCAAACAGTTTAAGGATATGTTTTATCTCTCAGCATACAAAGACCTTTAACTAAGAGCATAACAAAAGCTCTACCTCCACTATCACAGAGAAAAGTCAATAAATGACATCCAGAGCAGTTAATGCCATTTGGCTACATAAAATCTGTCCCCTTTTGTGTGCTTCACTGATAAAACTGCCAGTAGCTAAGGGCAAATAACAAAACAGGTGACAAAATGAGTACTGTACTTCTTGCATCATTCTGCCCCCAGAGGCATTTCATCAACGCATGCTTTCATCGCTTTCGATACAGAGAACATCTCTTCGCTTATGGATAGCACAAAAGGTTTAACATTTTTTACACTAAAGAGAAACATATTGTTCTTTATTCCAGAATTAAGGCTGTATACGAAAATGCTTCTTTGGAAGCATATTTCTAGTGATGAAGAACCTATGAATTCACTAACAAAAATACAAAACAGTCTGAATGAAACTCACAGTAAAGTAAATGTTCTTGAAATCCATACCGAGTGATCAAGTTACTTACAGGTGTAGGCCTTGAAAAAAAGAAAAAGTAAACAATAGAAGTTAGTGACCTGAAACTGATGTGGAGAATCTAGAAATAAAAGAGGTTACTCCACATGGACAAAACTACATATCTTAGCCCCACGGTGCTACACTGATGTTTAACACAGCTTATAAGGTTTTAATTTTGAGTGACTATGAAGTTATATCTTACAACAAAACTATGGTAATTATCGTAAGGAAACTTTTGCTGTCCCAAGTTTTTCTCTTCATACAAATTGGCACAGAAGGTTATTGATGTAATAAGAAAAAATTATAGATAATCACAGTAGCAGGTAGACATCAATACATAATTGACCGGGGAGCAGTGGAATGGCAATGAGGATAGATACTCTCCAACAAATGAAAGAACTACTGATTAACATTTTCTTCATCCAAAAAATATAAGTATGCTGTATATTGTATATTGTTATACTTTCCTTGATCTCCTTTCCAATGGAGGCCCCCATTTCAAAGAAGTGAGTCTAATATAACTAAATATTTCATGCCAGGAACTGAACTACACTTAAAGAAGTCTATCCATAGGTCTTTATTTTCTTTTCTTTTTCAATCGCAAGTCAATTTGGTCCATAAAGACCTATGGCAAAAATATTTTAGTATCTGTTAGCAGGTGTTGCAATTTACCGAGTAATCGCAGTGAAGAGACCACGAATGCGTGCTCGATGCCGGGACACAAAGGCTTCTGTAAAAATCACCCCACGGTTTTCCTGGTCTAGTTGTCCATGAATAATTCTACCCAAACGCCTGGATAATGCCTGTAAATAGAAACTGGGATGATTGCTAAAATTGTATATTAACGATGTTAAACAAAAATTAACAAAAAAAATCTGTATTATCAAATCAGCAAATTAGTTCTGCTAAGACAGACAAAATATTCAGAAATGAGGACTACAAGCAGAAATCATTATTTAGGAATACTGAGAATGTGTCTTACTACGTCTAAGTTGATGTCATTATGGCCCACACTCCAAAATCTGGGGAATTCAGCTTTCCTAACAACGCCCTCTTCTATCACATATATGTGTATCTAATGATGAAAGAAAACTTTGCAAAACAATATGTATGGTTTGGAGATGCACAATGAAAACTAAGATTTAACCTCTGTATTAACTTTGCATGGACCAGTGGCAGACAAATTCACTATCCATTTTTTCAACCAGTCAAGATAAAAATTAGCAACAATAAACACAAAAGAAAGAGGTGCAAACAGTTTATAAATGTGCATCCTTGCAAACTGAACTAAACCCAGGAAATGCTGCCCAGGAAACAAAGAGAAACCACGTAATAATTTTTGTACGTTAGAAATGTTTTTGTAGAAGCTGATCATGTGACGAATACTAGAGGAAACCTGCTCAGTATAAAACGAGAGTCAACAAGGTTGTCTGTGGTACCCAATACGACTGTTCACCTAACGCAATGCCACAGGATTACCCTCTGAAAAAAGTATCTTCCAAACAAAATCCAACCTTGATGGAAAGTCAACAATGGTAGGAGAATTCTCCCCAGTCCTTTTAAACGCTACAATAGTCACTAACAACTTTAAATAGTTTTTTGTTTCTACTCTGAATGTCTGGCTTCAGCTTCTAGAAATGAACTTTATTTTACCTTTTCTGAATAAACTGGAAGGTCTCTACCATCGTATTTCTGCTTCCTGGGTAGCTAATGAGACTGATGAAATTACCCCTACGTCTTTAATATTTCACTAATGTAACCTGTTCCTAACATTACTGATCCTAATCTGTTCCTAACAGTCATAAAGATTCTGAAGAAATTTTGCCCAGTACTGAAAAGGCACACATCAACCTCAGTCTGCGAACAGCTGTTACACTGCAACCTTTATGTATCTAATACTTTTCTGCTTAGAATGACAAGTGGCTCATCACAATTAAAGCCATGGATATTGCACAGATAACAAAAGAAGGTGAACACAATCAGTTCTACATTTGCTAGGTTGGTGGCTTGCATCACCTGTATCAGGAAGTCTCCTGGAAGGTCGTATGCCTTGCAGAGTTCCGATATTGTCACCTGTCCAGTTTCCTGCAGTTTATCATTTATTTCTTCGGCTAATTGATCCAGGTAACTCCTTATTTAAAAACAAGAAAAAAAAACACCCAACACATTAAGCGTGAAATTCAAGATCAGCCTGTTAGCCACATGCCAAATTAATTTACCTGACACTATAACTCTTTCTGTGGCATCTTTGCAAAAATGAACTGAAAGTTATTTTAAATAAATAAAGGAGAACAATGTCAGTGAAAATGTGGGGCCTTTTTAAAAGCCTGCTAGCCAGGTAGCTAGTATTAAAATTGGCCATTTATCTTCTTGTATTAAAACTCAAAAAGCACGAACAGGAAAACATTCTACGACTGTGGGACTTAGAAAAGGGCTTTAGTGAGCAAGATAGGTCTTAATTATTTCAAGAGAGCCAGGAACTTCACATTCTTTGCCAAGAAAATTACTGCAACACAATCAATAACAGAGGCAGCCCCATAAGAGTATTACTTCAGCAGTTGTTACTGTGCTGAATGCCATGAAATACCTTGCTCCTATCTCCTAGGCTTGTGAGGTAAAAAAAGAGGTGGGGAAAAAATGAGAGGCTTTGTCAATAGCTGGGGCAGACAGCAAAGCCACAGAGCAAATGAGATCTGGCTGCTGCACACAAAGACACTGGGTAAGAAATTAAGCCTCTTAAATGCAGGATACCCCAGTAGGCCTTTTTGCTCCATGGATTCACTGGATGCTCTGCTGAGATAGGCCTCACTCACCATTTGGAAAAGCAGCACAGATCACCACCAACCTGCCCTAGTAGCCGTCAAGAAAAATGTATTTCACTTCAGAAGCAACAAAAGCTAGCCATCGCTTTTAGTCTGCATTTTAAAAAATAAGAGATGTGAATTATACATATTGCTCCTGAAAGTACTCACTCATTGATAAGCTGTCCCAGTACAAGCTGAATCGTTTTTTCAGATTTAACGATGTCGTTAGCTCTGTTTTCAATGTGCAGAAGGTCCACATTTATTACCTCAAAAAAAACCACAAACCCAACAAAACCTCTTATCAGAACTTTAAACTGAAATTAATTCACAAGCAATAAGATATTATACTCACACATTCCTATGTCTTGAGGAAAGCTGTTTTTATTTTTTTCTACAATTGGATACATACGCAGTATGTATCTGCGATTTGGAATAAAGCAGCAATGCTTTAGGGGGAAAAGCTCTCTTTGCAACTGTGACAAAGTTAAAAGAAACCAATATAATAAAAAATTCCAGAAAGCTATGAACAGAAAATACTAAACTGTCTTTCAGAAAGGTTTTCTGATTCCAAGTAATTTTACTCAAGCCAGAAGGGAAAATTAGTCACAGAGAAAAACTACTGAGGATAAAGATTAGTGGAGACAAGAGATTAATGAAGAGGGAAGATCCAGAGAGGCATGCAAAGTTAATTATGCATGCTCCTGCAGCTTTAAATTTAAATGGGAAACATATTTCTTTTCTGTTTGCTCCCTCTTAGTTTACAAAGGAAGAGTTCATAAAGAAAATCTGGATATTTTAGCAGTGATTTCAGAGGTCCTAGATTATCATTAAGCAGAGAGAAGCTTTCAATAAAGCAGTAAATGGATGGATGAACTAATCTGCAGTACTCTGACATGAGCTACCAACTCTTCATAAAGTTTGTTCTCTTTTAAAAAAGTAACTTAGCTGGAGCGTAACTGATGAACTCCATATTTACAATATACATGGTGAAGAGAAGAAAGAACTATATAGGTTTCTTTATTACTAAAAAGTTACCTGCTGTAAGTCAACAATGTTTACGCGACCTTCAAAAAAAAGTACAAATATGCTTTTAGTATATAAAACATGTTTGAACAGATTTAGAATATAGAATACAAGATGTATACCCATCATGTACAAAATAGCATGACGCTACTAACAAAATCCAGCAACTTCAAATTCAATTCAAGCTATCATACTGATATGATACACAACAGCATAACACAAACTGAGGCATGGTAGTGGTAATCGTAAGAAAATGACTAATCTGTATGAACATAGTAAGGAAGTTAATTTTCCAAACATACGATGCCGTGAAATTCGCCCTTAAATATAACTAAAAGTACAATACACTGTCTTCCCATTAAAACCATTGACAAAAAGCCATTTCAAGTGTATTTGCTTCCGTATATATCTAAGTCAGATCTTACAAAGCAGATGGCTCTTCATACTGGTAAATAAAAGACCTGTCAGTGACAATTTAAAAATATTATTACTAATGACATGAAAGGAGAATGATTTTGAAACTCTGCATCAAGCCCAAATATCTGGGCCAGACACTTAACCATACTAAAATGCCAAATTTCCTTCAAAAGCTTTCTTTGACCACTTCTACCTCAGAAATTCTGCATGGGTGAAAATGAACCAAGTAACGTATCTTGATATGCTTACCTAAAAGCTTAACACAGACCTGAAGTGAAAATAAAATAACAGTAGGTGAATTAATATGTAGATGAAGCAACAGGAATCAAGCTCACTTCTTCTGCAATATTAAGGGAACTGAAGAAAACTTTCTACTCCTTTCTGTAGTCTTCAAAATTAACTTCCAAATCCAGAGGAAGAAAGCAAATGCCACACTTACCACCACAAACATGAAGCTCATCCCGGATCTCCCTACTAATCTGTGCTGGAGTGACATACTCTTTTCCATCAAGTGTGTGCACTACTTCCAACTGCTTTTCCGCAATCAGTTTTGTGACAATTTCTATACAGTTCCGTTCTGACAATCTATCAACAGCATAAAGAATAATCAGTGATTCTACCTAAGTATGTGCTAAAATTACCTTCAAACTGATGGTTCAAAAATACCGAACACAGGAATTACAATGAAGATTATTCACGCAGAACAGCGAGTATTTTTTAAGACAAAAAAAACTAACTTCAGGTTCCTACTTATCGCTCCCCAAATCATCCATATGGCTTCATTTATGTGGGTCATCTCTCCAAAACAGCTTTTACTCTTCTCCTGAACAGCTCGTCAGCCCCTTTTGCTGTAAGACTGCACCTGCCCATGAATTTGGGAATGGTCGTGCTTACAGAATTTGTGTCTTTGATCCTTCTGTACCTTTTTAAAATTATTTTAGGGTGGGGTTTTTTTGTTGTTGTTGTTTATGATTTTTGGTTTTCTTTAATAAAAACAAGTTCTGGGCCACAACCTCAACTGCCCACCACCACATATGGAAGAAACAGCACCGGAGCCGTGACGACGTTCTGCTGCTTGACCTTCAGGGCGATTCCATACCCACGCACTTCCGTGGGCCCGCACGTACTCCCGGGGGACCCCGAGGCCCCTCCGGGGCTCACAAGCACGGACACGCAGGACGGCGCCAATCAAAGGCGGACTGCAGAAGGGCCTGGCCTGGTTGAAGCCCGCCGTGTGTCAGGACCGGGNNCGGTGTGTGAGGCCCGGGGCCCGCCACACCGCTCCCCGGGGCCGTGAGGGCTGAGCGGCGGTAGGGAGGGCCGCCGGCCCCCGAGAAGGGGGCGCCGGCAGGCGGTCCGCGGCGGCAGACGGCAGGCTCCAGAGGCCGCAGCGGGTACCGGCGCCGCCCCTGCTCACCTGTGGGCCACCTCGGCGAACTGCGCCCGCTGGAAATCGGCCGCCAGGCGCCGAATCTCCTCCCAGGCGGCCGCCATCGCCGCCTCGCCGCTACACGTCAGCCTTCGCCGGGCGGGCTACGGGCAGCGAGCCGGGACAAACCTCCGCGCCGCGGCCGCCGCCCGCAGCGCCACCTGTCGGGCGGGAGCCGCCCCGGCGCTGCCGCGGCCGCAGCCGTGGTTATTTTTAAAAAAACCCAACAAACTAACCAAAAAAAACCCCCAAGCCGCAAAACACCAAGGGAAAAGACAAAAAGCAGTTTCCTCAGGCGGGGCTGCCTCCAGCCACTCGTGATGGCAGCAGCAAAGCCCAGCGCGGTGCCGCCACGGCTGGCGGGGAGACGGGTGTTTGGCGCTCGGGCCTGGGCAGCGTGCTTCACCCGCTGCGCGCTGGCAGCGTGAGGGCGGCTTCTCTGCCAGGGCGAGCGCTCAACCTTGCTCTGAAACGTCAGCCGAGTTTTCGGCCTAGTTG
>VZTL01063622.1:1027-12866 GCA_013400535.1 Scopus umbretta
TCCAGTCCCCAGTGAATTCCAGTAATGGGTTTATTATATCACACTTCATTGGTGTCATCTGTCACATAGACACTCACATAAATGAACCAGCCTTTGATTCAAAATTCTCTTCCACTAGCTAGACCAAATAGGGGAAACGGTCTCCTTTTGGGTCTGGTGGTTATGAGCAGGTCAGTGTTCTACCCCACTTCGCATGCTAATATCCTCCTTTCATGCAAAAATCATCTTTGATGGAGGAGAACATTTCTTTTCATTTCCCGATATTCCAGTTCATTAAAAATGTGATCTTAATCTCTCAGATCCTTGAGTGCACGTGCTGTCAGGATGCAGGTTTGAAGATTTTTGTTCCTGTTTGCTCCATATGATGTTTGAACTATAAGTCACACTAATGTCTAATGCAATGTTGTGGTAATTTCTCTCTTTTGTTTGGGCCAGAGTTTTGATTTATATTAGCTAACCTGAAGGCTCATTTAGGCTCCATGACTACGTACTACAGTGTTTTTAAATTAGAAAAACAGGTGGATGGACAAGTAGGTAAAAAGGTCTTAGTTGATGTGTAAGACCCCATGCAAGCATTGCCTGTAGATGCACTTACACTAGATGAACAGACCAAAAACGTGGAGTTGGTTTTAGTTCATGATGTTATGTTGGAGGCTGGTGTACTGAAGCTGATGAGCATAGCAGTAAATATTCTCCCTTAGGAATAGTTAAGAATATTAATTAAGAATAGGATAAAGATTAGAAGCACTTGTTTCCCATTTAATATATAATTTCTTATAGTGATAGAAGTCAGCAGGCAAAACATAGGGTACTTAACAGGCCAGTCAGGACTTAAGACATGCTGGTGGAGGATTTCACTGAGTACTGCTTATAAGCATGGAAGGTTAGGTGTTGATTTTGTGGTGCTTCATATAAAGCAAACAATGTGTAGGCAATTGATAGTTAATAACTTGCTCTGCCTCCTAGGCCAGAAGTCATCAATAGAGCAAGTTTATTGCCAGAAGAATAAAGATGGGGGGACCAAGGATTGCCCATAGATAGATTCTAGCTGCAGAAGTACTCTGGATCTGAACAGGAGTGAGGGATTTAGTAAATTTTGAGTAAAAGAAAGCTGCAAAAGAGACATTAGAAAGTCATCTCCTTGCATTTCTACAGGACTTGTTCCCCAGTGCATGACACCTTCTGTCTCAACTGTACCTTATCTGAGATGGAATGGAGAGGTGAAAGGTAAGGGATAATCTACAAGACACAAAGGATATACCTTAACTTAGTGATACATTATCATTTGTTGTGACATTGTCACATCACTCACCCAAATGTCTTTTGCTTCCATTCTAGTCTCCTAAAAGTTTCTCTTCTGCCAAGTTTCCCATCATGCTCCAAGGAAAAGCCTCTTTCAGTGGTCTTGGAGGACCACCAGAGTGTGCTGACTCAGGGAGATGCATTCCAGTTTATAGATGCATGTAAGTTACTGCAGCTCTAACACGTTCTCCTTTCATACCAGTTGACCTGAAATCTTGTTTCATGATGTGTCCCACAAGCCATCTCTTTTTTTGATTCCTTTTGTGCCCTCTTAAAAAGGAATTTGTGTCTCTCTGCCAAATGAATAGGACAACACCCAAGAAAAATCTGAGTGTCATGCAATGGAAATGACTTCAACCCTCTCAGTACAGAAAACTGGCATTTATCTCAGAGTACTCGTTAGCATTTAAGTTGGAACAGTTTTGATAATTCTAGAAATGTTGTCAGCTTGTGATGTGAGCTCCTCAGCAATCCAAGGCTTAGCCAGAATCAGTGATAGGTCAGAGGGGAGGTCAAAAAGAAGCAGAGAACACTGCAGAAAGTAGTGGTGGGGATTCAGTCAGCTTCCTTCCAAGTCAGTTGTGAGTCAGTGCTTGAGGGAAAGCCCTAGTGACATTTGTGACATCTTTAAAATAAGGTGTAAAATTGCAGTTCTGAGGTGCGTGGGCAAAGCTCCTGTGAGACTTGTATTAAGAGTAGCAGTGTCACTCATACAAATCTGATCAGGTATCATTTTAAATAACTACACTCTGCTTTCCTTTATTTTCATTCACAAAAGAATCTACTGTGTCATACTGCTGACCTGAAAAGCCTGATGCTTTTGCACCCTTGCCATAGTGGCATTTCATGGATTGACTAAGAGGTCTCTGTAAAATCTGCCCAGAATTTCAGAATCCTTTTGGATTAATGTGCTGTGAATCAGTATTTGTCTTGTTCTCTGTTAAGTTGCTGTACAGATTCCTGTGTGCTGCTTTGAAGCTTCAGCTCTCCATCCTGTGGAAGAAGTGACCTCTGTATTCATTCAATTCATGTAACAGTTCATGAAAGTATTTGGGATCTGCAAGGGTATGACCTGTAAATATATGACTATTATTATTGTTTTCTAACATCTACTACCACAGCGTAGATTGATTAAGTGTACATGTATTCATTTCAGTGTAGTTGCTGCCCAGGTTGACAGACTCATTTTGGCGCTTGTAATCACAAAGGCTTGTGTTGGGTGAGCGTTTTATTATTTGATTTTCCGCCATCCACTTCTCAGATTTGTAGTGGCAGCAACACATGGTCTCAATGATATTCCCCAAGGTTAAGTTAGCACAAACGCCAACATAGTACAGGGCAACAGGGGATGCTGTACTAGAGAAGGAAGTGTTGTTTTGCATTTAAGGCCAAGGCATTTGCCTCAGACCCTGTATTCTGTTCCTTACTCAAATAGAATTGTCCTGTTTTACCATGAAACACTTCACCTTTCTGTGCTGCTCTTTCCCCATCTGTGAAACAGCAACAGGACCCTTATATGTGTGCCGAAGATCATTAAATGGATCTTGCAAAGTACTTCCAGATTTTTTGATTGGAAGGCACACAATAGTGGAAAATTATATTAGTTGCCTAGATTCTGTATTGACGTAGCAAATTGTACTCTCTCTACGGAAGACATTTGGATGCATTTGACTTAAATGTATCATGATAACTGACCAGAAGAGTTACTACTCCAGGAACAAGGTAGTTTAGTAGCCAGATGATCTGCTTCAGATTTCTAATATGCAGAGATCTTTCCCAGCCTGTTGCACAAAAGCAAACTCAGTCTCTCCTTACTGCTGTTTCCCTGTCTCAGGTATAGCACACTAGTTTCTTTCTTCTCAAGTGCATTTTGAAGTGCACTGCTGAAACCATTGTGTTTTTGAAGCCTATCTGGACCATTCACCTCACACCTGAGCTTAATTTGCAGCAAAGTATTACTGCCAAACCTGCATGATCACTTCCAGACAGGGAAACCAAGAGGATTGTGAATTCTCTAAGGCAGAGAGGAGGAAGTGAAAGGACTCCAGCCACTGTTGCGACTATAGGAATGTCTTATAATCTCTTTTTGTGCCTTTATGTGTCCTCCATAAAACGATACCAATGATATTTACCATCTTTCCCATCTAAACTGTTTCAAGATTGATGAATGAAAAGGGTTATAACTAAATGAAGCATCTGATTACTAAGCCATCGTTAATGTTCTTGTCAGAGGAATTTATCAGAGCAATTCTACATATATTTTAAAAGAATCCTTCTGCGTATGTTTAATGGCACATCAGACTATTCATACCAAGGGAGGGCCTTTTCCCACTGTTGAACAGTGAAACCTGGCTGCTCACTTCCACTTCCTGTTTCTAAACAGTTCCGTTTCTGGAGCCTATGGCTTGATATGATCAGAGCGGTCTCCCCCAGCCAGAAAAGTTACATTAAACTTAGGGGAAGGATGTATTTAAACGTCATCCAATCGTCTAGGGCTTTTTATATGGAGAAGGAAAAGGAACACCATGCAGTTCATATCATCCTAAAGTAGGAGAACAGTTTGGATAGATCAGACTCTATAAATGTGTATTTTCTGATGCCTATTTTGTTGGAATTCTAGTTCAGTTATTGGCATCTGCAATGTAAAATTAGGCAATGTTAATCCTATCCTGTGCAACTCCCATAAAAGAAATTTGTTAAAGCATTTTTATTAATTTTCTTTGATATATAATTTCTCTTCTTCTTCCCCCTTATTTTCTTAACACAAAGCCTTTGGGGATGGGCTACCTTTCTTAATTTGTGTGCACAATATCTCTTTGAGCACATACTCTCTGATTTTCAGCCAGTCTTTAGCTGTTTGACATTAAACTTAGTCCAAACCTTGGTTATTGCTTACCTCTCCTCTGGTGCAGGGCACTGCATCTGAATACCTGGAAGTGCACATGGAACCCTCCTCAATGAGATCATCCTGGAGCCCAAAAGTCGCTGTACAGTTGACAGAGAAATACTTGTAGGGCCTCCAAGTCTGCCCGTAGTCCTGGGATCTTTCCAACACCATCGCAGCTGGGCGAGGTGACTTGAACACAGCAATGACATGGGTCAGGTAGAATTCTGTTTCAAAGTCCAGTCTGATTTCTTCCCTATGTACCCCTTGAGCAGACTGCCACCAGGAGATGGGGTTTGCAAAGAAATCGTCTGTCATGTCAGCAGGGAGATGGGAGTTATCAGGCTGGTTGGCATTGCATTTGGTGCAGCGAGGCTGCCCACAGCCATGGGAGACCTGATGGAGGAGATTCTGGTCTGGGTAGAAGCAGTACAGTTCTGTACTGTTCTGGCCACATGTGGTGAGAGTGACTGGTGTCCTCCCTGTTGCAAGGTTTCCCACCGGAGGGTTGCAAGAACGGCCATTACAGCGGAAGGCTCGTAGCCTCATGGGATCTGAAAGACAGGCAAAAGAAACACAACTAAATAGAATTTCTCAGATAGTTCTCAGGCTGTAACAGAGGTGACCATGGAAATGCTTGGAGTCCTCATCTGGGGATTGACATCCAAGAAGACTCTTTCTAAGGAGAGTTACTTCATCTTTTCACACAAAGTTTGGAGGGAGTTTGTCAGTAAATCTAGTCCTTGGTTTTGGTGCCTAACTCAGAAACTGAGGTCTTTAGAAAACTCATGCTTATTGGTGCTTAACTTTGATTTCCGTTGAAAATGCAGTTGCGTCGGTCTATTGAATTTTATGTTTAACCACAGAAATCTTGTATTTTCTTACTTTCACTCTAGTAAAGCTCTGTATCTGAGGACTGAATCTTTTCAATGCATATATTTTCACTGTTATCAGAAAGAAAAGTCAAGCTGTAGATACATTAAGAGATGATTCCTGCCCAACAAATTATAGGTGCTAGTTACACATACAAACACATAAAGAAAGCATGTATTTCTACAGTTATGCACAACTAGTGTAATTTTGAGGGATGCTGAGTTTCTACTGTTCTTACTGAGATCAGCTGGAGTTGTTATTATTTAGCAGAGCTGAAAATCAAGTCTCTCTTTTGTTTAAATACCTTGACATGGAGGTAGGTGACTATATTCTGCTTGCCAAGTTTGCAAACACTGGCAAATTTTGGTATCTTCAATGTATATATCTACTTATTTCTAAATTAAGAAAAGGTATAACTACAAAGTCTTAATATTGTTTGGAAATCAGTAGTGTCTTGTGACACTGGAATTAAAGTTCATTCCAAAATCTTATTACCATCCTGGAGAAAACTGCTTTTCTAATGACATACAATGTTGTCTTTGCAACTTAACAGTCTAGAAGGAGTTAAAGACTGACCTTGCAAGGTCATAAATCTAATCCAAGAGGTCACAAGTCAGATGACTGGATGTAAGTCCTACAGGAAATGACCCTTCCAATGAAACATAGGATGACCCTAAACCCTGGGTAATCTAGGAGCAGTTCAAAGGTCAGCTATTAGTTCAACATTCTAGGTCAAATTTAAAATCCCTATTCAGTTTATATTCATCATTTCCTCAGGCAAAATTAGTTTTAAAATCAAGTTAGGTCAAAGAAGAGACACTCTAATTCAACCTTATAAAAATACTCAAATTGTAAATGTAGTTGGATGAAACTGATGTGCCTCTTTCCAAAAGGAATGTTTACAGTGAAAAAATTTGTCCAGCATGCACGGTTTTGCCTCTGGGTTGCTTCTGTCCTTAGTTACTTAATGACATTTCTGCATAGGCCAGAAGAGAAAGGTCAGAGATGGACATTGTTTTGGAAACTACTTCATGCATTTTGCTTCCCAGGATTGGGACACAAAACAAAGTTGCTGTATGTCCATTGAATCCCATTGACGAATGGTGTGTGCCATTTTAGCTTACATACAGCATATGGTAGTCTTAAACTTCAGATAGCAAGGCAGCAGATCATCCAAAAATGCCCTTGACTACTCTTAGAAACAGGTGGAAGCCACCTTCAAAGAAAAGCGGACTTAATGTGCGTTTGCCTTACAGACATTGTAAACAGCAGCCTCAAAGAAAGAGGGGGTGTCTGGAGACACGGTAGGTTTCCTCCTGGTGGAGGTTGTCTTCCACCAGTGGCTGGAATGGGCTGGCCAAGATTTTTTTCAGTATCCCAGTGAAGTCCTAGGAGACTGGCGGATCTTAGAGGGCAGCAGTGCCTGAATTACGTGTGCACCTAATAGTCCTCGGATCAAAGGAATGAAAGCTGCCCCTCCTCAGTCCCACCACCACTCCCTGTGCCAGCACAGAGGTGACCTTCCATGAGAGAAGAGGAGTTGCAGAAGTCAGCGGAGAGGAAGGAAGATGGGGATGTTTGGCTCTATCAGTTCTGTTCTTTTCTCCCCAGCTTCAACTGAGCAGGTGACCTTTAGCACTACTGGAGATCCTCCACCAAGCCCTCACACCATCCTGACTGCTTGATGACTATTTCGATGTATGTTCTTTATGATTATGAACTTCTTATTCCATCTGCGCCTAGTACAGTTACAGGGGAACACCAGGAGCTTCAGAGATTTTATCTGGGATACTCCTTGCATTTTCTCTGAGTCTTTTTGTCCTGAGAAAGGACTAGGATTTCCCCAAAAGTTGTTTAGAGCTTCCTCCTTTTTGCAGAGCATCTAAAATTCCAAATTTTTGTTTGCTCTGGAGGGTGAATTTCACTGAGTCATGCAGAGTTCTTGAAATAAAGATAAATCTATCCTTGCAGTTCAGCAAAAATACAATAAGCTTCAACTGCATGCCTCAAGAATGTCTTTGGAAGTGGCATTTAGGTTCACGTTCATGTCCAAGCTGTTTGGTAACAATTACTGGAAATAAGGAAAGCACAGCAATTTCTGTGTTTAAAGTAGATTGGATAATAATTGATTTTGCTCAGTGCTGCAGAAAGGTGTTATCCTTGCCTCCAGAGAATTTAAGTGGGACTGGTCTTACAACTGAGCTTTGAACAAGCATTAGCTCTAAGAGTCAGGTTACTTAGTTTTGATTAAGAACGGGTCTGTGTTACAAATGCTGTTGGCTTACGGATAACTACACCATGTAATTACGAGAAAGTCTATCTCTATTGATGGATCACACCACTGAAGCTTTCATAGAGGAAATGGGATGCTGGAGTTCTAAATTTGAGGAGTTATATAGGGGAAGCTTTGCAGACAAGAATGTGAGAAAGTAAAAAATGGAACATTTTTTAAAGGGAATGGTTGCTTTATCTATTTCCCATAAATAGGCCATTAGTCTTGTATTGAGTTTTTCAGCTGTTTTTATCTGAACCTGGAAAAGGAAGAAAAACATGCTTGTTCTCCTGAACAACAGTCACAAGAAGGTTTGTCTGCTCTGCTTGCTAATGCAGCAACATCAATAAACAGTTCCTGACTGAACTGCTGTGTCATTAGGAAAATGGGAGAAGAACAAAGTGCAAATTATCAGAAAGGAGTTTGAGAGGAGAGAGATTGGGAAACAAAATCTGCAGTCGATTAAAAGCTTTGCATTTAAAGAAATTGGCAGAACATTGCTTGGCCACAAGGATAGCACAGCCTGTCCATCATTCACTGATTCTGTGGAAACAACATGAAATATTGAATCTGGACAGGGTCAGGAGACCACTGCAGAAGAGAAACAGCGGTCAGGCGAACAAACAACTTACCCCAACTGCCAGGAGGACTCACTGAATAATTCATAAAGAACTAAACAGTTTGATTGCACATGGGCACTGCATGTTATTATGAAGTTGATTACCTTTTGCTCCGTGGAGGATGGCCTGGCTCCATAAATGGTATGATTAATTTATTTGTTTGTTTTCTGGTCCCTCAGAGCTGTGTCACAAAGTGGCAGGTCAATGGCACATGCCCAGCACGTGTTTTAACAATGGTGTTATCCGATGATTAGGGAATCATACAGTTCAAGGGAGGTCATACTATTGATATTCCTGAGACACCATTTCAAACAGAGTTCTCTTACTTCAGAGCCTTGTAATGCAAGAGAACATTGCAGATATTAACTAAAACCAGGTTCAATGTTTTAGTTTTTTTTTCACCCTCCATTGGGTATCCAACAGAAGAAACATCATATGGCAACTCAGTCAAAGCCTGCTGATGTGACTGGAAAGATGCCTAATATTTTCTAAGCGATACGAATTGGAATTTTCATTTCTTTTCCATATGCAAATTCATGATTTTGTGTGTTCAAGTCTCCTACAGTGAGACAGGAGAGCAAATTTCACAGTTCTCAGCAACATGTAAACAGTAAAACCTTTGGGCATCTTCTGCTATGTTTTTGATGGAGTAGTTTCAGGGTGTATGTCCAACCTGGATTTCACTTATTCTATACCTGTTTAACTTTTTTCTTAATAACCAAATAACTTCTAAATGTTCTTTTAAAGCTAACCACCCTGGGGACATGACTTGCTCGAGTTTTTATTAATCAGACCTAGAACTTTACCCCTTAATGCTGGTTACAACAGAAGTGCTATACAACCCTTTGGTTTGTCGGGGGCCAACATGCAATCAGTTTGGCATGACTTCATCCATTTTGGAGTAGCCTGATGTATTTCTGCACTAAAATAGCTCTGATAACTGGCGCTAATGAGCCAGCCTTCATAAATAGCCAAGAGGTGAAGTTCTGAATATGCTACAAAACCAAGCTGCCTCCATGACCTGAGGCATGGACCTGAGAATAAGATCCCAAGTCTGGGCTCTCTTCCATCGTGTCCAGTTGCAGTCTGCCTGCCTGCATTCCTTCTGGAACAAGGGTGGGCTCCAACACCTACAGCTTCATTTGCAGATGAGCTGAATAACCCCAGACCAGAGGAAACGAAACCCTGCTGATAATGAGGTCCTCCAAATGATTTTAAGCTTGGTGCTAGAAATGGCCATTTTTGACCACACCACGCCCCCTTTTGGAGGGCTGCCATCGGGAGGAGAGCTGGCCCAGGCACTGCTCCCCGGGGTGCTGCTCCCTGGGGAGGTCTGGACTGCCTGGGGCTGAAGCAAGAGCCTAAGCTGTTGTCAGTCCTGATAACTGTCCCCATATGCAAGAGTTTTCAGACCACTGCAGAGTTTATTTGAGGGGACTAACACCCTCCACCTGCATAAGACTAGGGGATCGATCACCCAAGTGTCACATCTCGCAATATAAAACCTAAGTGACTCCTCCAGCCTAATCACTAAGGTTGGTTTTGTTGGGGTTTTTTCCCATTGGCATTTTATTTAAAGATCTAAGTAGCCAGTCTTGACAACCCAGACTGTCTTCTCTGCACAGAGATGGCAGAAGGCAAATATTGTACTGCCCGCAAATACTGTGCATCACGTGCTCCCCACACAACTGCCCCATCAATTTGTTTCATTCCTGACCAGGAGAGACAAACTATAGGGCTGAAAAGGGAATGTATTGTACAGGCTAATAAAGTATGTCAGAAACGTACTTCCTTGTACACCTCTCTGCTCAGGAAAAGGCTGAGACTTCCAATCATTTTACACAAACTGGCTAAACACTGTCTGAACTAACCTTAGTCTGAGCAGTACTGACCCTGCCTGTACCAGGACCTGTAAAGATTCAAGGTTACTTCAAGATTTTTATATTGCTTCTAAAAAAAAAAAAAAAANGATCTGCCTTTGACTTTACTGGAGCTTGCAGGGTAGCTGAACACTTCAATCACTTTCAAATCACTGCATGAAGAATGTTGTTCCTGTCCTAATACTTTGAGCAGACAGGTGAAATTTAAACCACTGATATGCTTTCCTGTACAGAAAGAGAGATCCCAAGACAGTATCTCAAAGGAAAAGTCACCAAGGATGTATTGTTGTTTTCTAAATAATTACTTTTATTTTTCTGACCTGACCTTTGTAATTCATCGCTTTTAAACTTAAAGATGTATTAAACCACAGCAGGAAGAAAAAAAATCTAATGCTTTGCTTCCTTTCCCTTATGGAATTTGGCTCCATCATAATCCAGGTATTTTTAGGACCCTATGTAAATACCATTACAGCTGTATCATTCCTATATATGCTTATTTGTACACCCACATATACACACACAACTAATCAACTTCTCTTTCTGTCCTAATCCACTTTTTCTCTAATGCTAATTTAATCTTGTCCACTGCATGTTAACTATTAAGTCACTGAATGAATGGACTGTCTTGGATAAATAGTAATTCCTAAACAGTGTCTTTGACTTTTAATAATGCAAAATTAACAGAGAATAATTCATATTCCTACAGTGATGCTGTCCAAGGATGTTGTCGTTTCACTCTTGTCCTGCCTAGGAAGGCAGTGTTTCAATCTCAAAACAAATACCCAGCCTATCTCAATCCATCTACCTCTTTCTTTCTCTCTTACTTCCCTTTCGTTCACAAAAATAATACACTTTTTTTCTTTTAAGGACGTATGAAACTGTACATCCTATTAGAAGTCTTTGGGAGGAGGCTGAGCTATAAAGCTGTGAATTGCAGGGAAGAAGAAGCATTTGTACACATTGCCTAGCCCAGATTCATTATAAAAACCCAATCTAAAATAAAGATGTTGACTTTTTTTTTTTTAACAAACAGACCCCCCCTTTCCCCTTGCTAAACTTTGGATAAATTATTTCATGAATGGCAATATTGATTTATTTTGCTTACCTGCTTCCCCATGGCCAGAAATAAAATATTCCAAGAACACAATCAGCATGATGCCTTTATGCTGCATGGCTGTCAGTAAAATATCTGTCCTCAGTGAAGCAAAAAAGAGCCGCAGTAATCTACAGGTTTGGTGCTTGCATGGCTTTTCTGTATTTTCTTTCTTTCTTTCTGCTCACCTTCCTCTCAGTGCAGGGGTCAAGGCTGCTGTCTCATTCTTCTTGCTCTCGTTTGGGTCCAGAGGTGGTTTTTTTCTCAGGGCTCAGATGCCTTCTGGGTGTCACCCGTACATTGCTTCCAATAAATAAATAAATAACAAGGATTTTCTGTGTCTTTACCGCTCTCCATGCAGCAGGCCGGGGACATTCACATCCCTGACGCAGCCCCTCGAATGCACCATCGAGGGCCGATGCGGCGCGGAGAGCTCTCTTCGGTCCGGTCCTTTGCGGTTGTTTCGATGCTATTTCGAAACTTTCATTTCTGCTCCTTGCTTTTGGAGGACCTTCGTTCGGGCTTTGCCTGGGGTCCCCCTGGCAAGCTTCCCTACCCCCCTCGCACCTCCCGCAGCCTGCTGCTCAGCGGGGTAGCGGGGGGGTCCGGGCAGCGTGAACCCTGCTTTGTTAGGTCTACCCCAGTACCTTCTTTCCCTTTGCTCCTTGCAGCAGAGGGTCATAAGAAGAGCGGAGTTGGCGTTTCTCCCTGAGATGACGAGAAGCAAGTGCTTTCTTGGCTCTTCTCTCTTTTTATTTTGCTTTGGCTTATTTTATTTTATTTCCCTCCTCCCTCCGCTGTCACGGAAGCCACCTCTCCCCCACCTCCAAGGGATTTGCCTCGCACAGCGAGCGCCGGGGGATGAGAGTCAAAAACAAACCCAACGCCAGCTCGCCGGTGCCGGTGCCGGTGCCG
>VZTL01063628.1:409-17557 GCA_013400535.1 Scopus umbretta
GAGCAGAACATACACTTCAGAGCTCCTCACATTTTACTGTGCATTGCCTCCCTGCTGTGTGATTTCTGTGTTTTAACTTCAGTACTGCTGTGGCTGCTACCTATCTTGATGTAAAGGTTTATAGGTTTGACTAATCCAGTATCCAAACCTGCTTCTGCCCATATTTGATCAACCACACCTGACTCTGAGGTGAATAAGAGCCCTCGGCAGGCATAATGACTGCTTAATCAAGCAGAAATATATAAAAAAAATTATATCCAAATGTTTTCTTTTACATCTAAGTATTTTCTTTAGCAGGGCTCACAGCTATTGCTGAGCACTTGCCCTGCAATATCAGCTGTTGACTCCTCTCCTTGTCTCTTTTGGCAGTGGGTGTGGGCAGCACCTAAGCTCAGGTCTGGCAGATAGGGGCTGCCAATGCGGGCAAAGCCAGATGACTTTCTGCTATTTTTCACAACAGAAAGCAATGTTAACATAAGAGAGCTGTTCTCATTAAAGGGCATTGCTCATAGGTGCTTATTTAATGAGTGGTTGGAGGGTTTTAGACCATGGTGCTTACAGTTAAGCTTAGCTGTTGTTTTTAATATGAAATCTAATGTAAAGTCTCTCCCTTCACTTGTTTGATCCCCCATTCTTTGTAAAAGTAAATTATAGAATTATGGTGGACAGAACTATTGAAAAAGAAAAGAAAGGGGAAAAAAAAAGTAGAGAAATGCATTACAATGAGTAAAGATATTATGGTCAGGGGTTGAAAGAGGGAAATAAATTTAGAAATGTTATGGAAAACAAAATCAAGAAAAATATAACAGAAAAGCAGTGAAAGGAAGAGAATTAGCAATGAAGGCAAGTTGACAACACTGTAATTCTGAAAAAGTTGGAGAAATGAAAACATAATTATTATTTTTATTACATGATAAAATGAAGCCTTCTTTCAATTATTTGGCCTTGCAAAATTAGAGTTTATGCTATCAGTGAAGATATTCAGCATGACTATCTGCTGTGTGTTTCAGTACTAATGCATCTCCCACACCTAGAAACTTTCAGTTGCAATGCATCCAGACTAGACTCCAAATAATAATAAAAGAAGCTTAGCACACTTCATCAATCCTGGTTTATGTTCATTTCCTTTGGTAAGGCCCATTCTAGTTCATTTCTTAGAAGAAAAACAGAACTACTTGCAATCTTACAGGGAGGACTAGGCGAAACATGAGCTAAACATCCGTACCGTCTGGAGTAAAGGGCACAAAAACCTCATTTGTTGGCAGCTTAATGCAAAGGCTTAATAAAGCATACACATATACACTTCTACGTATTTGATTTATATTACCCTAGGTAGTGTATTGGCATATCTACCATAGCATAGCAATTTTTCCATGGAAGACTCTCCGTTAAAGTAACATTGGGTGTGTTGGCAATTATAGAAGGTACTTCAATATTTTCATTCACCTGCCATAGCCAGTTCACTGGATACTGGATATACTTGCAGGAAGGCAAGTAGATGTGACAGCAATATGCATATGAGCACTGGCATGAAGGTTAGGGAGGATGTGCAATTGAAATTAAAGGCCACTCATTATGCCTAATTCCTTTCTCATACTTATTTGAATTAATTTTATGGCCATGTTGCTAGGTTTGTTTCCTTGCACTGGATTAAGGTGTTAGAGAAAAATCTGTTCATTACTGTGGGAAGAAAGAAAAAAATCCCAAACAATCAAAGATGGTTTTTGCCATGACTTTTTGTTAAATGATGTGAAAGACATAACTCTTTGAATTTGTATTTAGCTACAGGGAGTTTACATGGCACTTTACATGGCTTTTAAAGACTTCTTTTTTTTTAATAAAACAACTCATGCTCCTCCGACTTCAATGTGCACCAATTATTGGTACTAACTCTATTTCTTCTTTGAAACATGAGCTGTGTTCAGAAAAGATTTCCTGTCTCTAAAGATGGCTTGTTAAAAAACAATAGAAATGTACTGAAATTAATTATTTGACACTTCTTTTCCTGACATCTTGCAAAGACTAGTAATATCCATATGTGCTCTAACACATTTCTAAAACAATTTTTTACTGAGTGATGTAGTTTTGTATGTTAACAACTTTGTATTTTAATGAAGCAATTGTTATCAATAAAGAAAGGGTCTACATTTTTCAGGGAGCGTTGGAGCATCTTGGACTTTAATTTAGAATATCTGAAGACTTTCCACTGAGGTAACATTTACTTTTGAGGTGCATAATTGGGACTCAGCATGCTCCATGCTGTACTCTTTGATGTTCACCAGTGCTGTTTAAGAAATAAGTTAGAACTGGGAATCCGGTATCTGCTAGGGAAATTCTTAAACCCACAGGATGACTGCCTATTTTTTCCTTCTCTTTTTGTGTGTATTTATAGCCCTTTTCTTTAGGATTCCCGAACTGACATGATACAAGAAGGGTCCCAATTAGCTGGATAAGCAAGTCAGGGTTTTTTGCGGGATTAAAAACACATAATAAATCCAGGCAACCAGTTGGTTAAATTCAGACTCAGAGGAACCATGATGTTTTTGGTTTGGGTTTTTTTGGTTGTTTTTTGCCCCCCCCCAATCCTTCTCTTCTATTGCTTGACTTAAAAAAAAAAAAGTGTCTGATGAGATATTGATACCTCAGGGAATAATACCACATTATTTTTTCTGCCTCTGATGTAATCATTTGTCTCTTTAAATTGACATCAGCTGAGTCCACTAAGACCCTCACACCAAAAAAACTTGTGACCCCCTGCCCCGCCTTCAAGGCTTATTTTATACTTCCTGGTCTGCTTGTTTTTCATGTGAGGCACAGTATATATTTTGGGGGCAATTTCACATATTACAGCAACCCAGTCATCCTTGTCCCTTCTACTGGTCCCCTTTAAAGTGCTAGAACAAGCCCTTTTTGGACAATAAATTTTCCTCTGACTAAGTCTTTCATTACTGCAGGAGAAGAAAATGATGCAGTCCAGAAGCAGTAGTTGACAATGATTTTCAGTCAAGCTTCTTAGCTGTTGTTTTCATTCTGGGAGAGGTTTCTTAGGTTGCCTTTCTGTACTCAGTTCTTCTGCTTTATCTCATCCCAGGATTGTCTACCATACAGCTTGGACTATTCCTCTAGTAGCAGGCTCTGGGGAATCATCTTCTGGCTTTATCTCACTTAGCTTCTACTCAAGACTACTGTGCATCGTAAGTTATCCCACAAAATCTACATTCTTCCTCTGCAAAACATGTGCTTTTGCTCCTGCAATCAAAATCAATCACAGATCTGGGGCCCCTGAGAGGTACGTCTTTTCAGAATACTCAGAAAATGATGGGGGGGACTGCAGATGAAGATCACCTTATCCATCTGTTTTACACAGATGTTCTCACAAGGGATGGAGGCCCAATACAACAGAAACACAGTGGTGAACTTGGCAAGAAGTGTCCCTAGGAGATTCTTCAGAAAGCAATGTTTAGAGAGTGCTGTTTCCCAGAATAAAGTTGCAATCACACGTTAAATGGGAGATGGTCATCACTGAGGTGGGGCTGTCATGCCTATGCTTGAGCAGAAAAAGAAAACACATTTCATCTAATTTGATGTTTTTCTGTGGTAACTCACCTAATCTAATTGAGACTGTCTCTCCATCACCATAAAAAGTTATTTCAGGTCAAGAAGCAAAGAGACCTTATACACTTATCCCTTGAAAGGATCATATGCTTAAACAGTGGCACATGCTAGTCTTGTCTGGCAGAGTTGTCGTGTTGCTGAAACAATATAGAAATAGTGAAATAAGTACTTAGGTGGATGGAAAAAACTGTACACAAAATATATGGATCCAAATTCAATCTCAGACACTGTTCCAGGGGGCTGTATGGTGCACCATATCCGAAGGTGCCCCTGCAGGAGTGCATTCGGCAGCAAGATTGACATTTCTTGCAGCTGGAGGAATGGCTACTTCTGTGGCACTCAGCAAGGGACAGAATGTCTCCCAGGTAATTTCCATAGCCCACTGGTCAGTAATGTGCCTGTGTAAAACTTTATGGGAGACCTACTTACACAGAGGAACAGATTCAAATTGGTGTACTCTGCTTGGCCTCTTCTGTGTGTCAACATGGTATTTCTGAACATGTCTTTTCACCCTTGTTCTTTCCAGGTAGTGAACACAGATTCAGCACTCTCACAGTCTTCAATAAAGGGGGTACACTTCACTCTGCTCTTGGTCATCACAAGGATTGCTTTCTACAGATGAAATTATCTAAGAGTCTAAGAGTCTCCCCATTACTTTCAGGAAACTGTTATACAGAAATGGTGCCTGGCAGGTGGGTCAAGTCTCCTCAGGTCTATACCTTATCATTTATTTTGTGTTTTGGAAGCACTTAGAAACCAATTTATATAGTATTTAGTGCAGTGTTCTGTTTAAGAGTTAATCTTACATTAGTTCTGTTATACAAGTTATAACAATTTTTATCGTGTCATACATTTTACAAGACTAAATGATCTACTGGAGTCATAGAATCATAGAATCATGGAATACCAGGTTGGAAGGGACCCCAAGGATCATCTGGTCCAACCTTTCTAGGCAACAGCTTGGTCTAGACAAGACGGCACCCTGTTCAGCTGAGTCTTAGAAGTGTCCAGTGTAGCAGAGTCAATCACTTCCCTGGGGAGATTATTCCAGTGTTTGACTGGTCACATTGTGAAAAATTTTCCTCTAATGTCCAGTTGGAATCTCCCCAAGAGTAACTTATAACCATTCCCCCTTGTCCTCTCCATGTGACTCCTTGTAAAAAGGGAGTCTCCATCTTCTTTGTAACTACTCTTTAAGTACCGGTACATGGTAATGAGATCACCTCTAAGCCTCCTTTTCTCAAGGTCTCTCCAGCCCAGTTCTCTCAGCCTTTCCTCATATGGCAGGCTTCCCAGTCCTTTGATCACCTTGGTGGCCCTTCTCTGGAACCCCTCCGGCCTGTCCACGATTTTTTTTGTATAGTAGGGACCAGAACTGTACACAGTATTCCAGGTGTGGCCTGACAAGCGCTGAGTAGAGTGGGATAATGACTTCTTTATCTCTGCTGGTGATGCCCTTTTTGATGCAACCCAGCATCCTGTTGGCTGCCTTGGCCGCAGCAGCACACTGTTCACTCGTATTGAGCTTCCTGGCCACCAGGACCCCCAGGTCCCATTCCACAGAGCTGCTCTCCAGCCAGGTGGATCCCAGTCTGTGCTGCACTCTTGGATTATGTTTTCCCAGGTGCAAGACCTTACACTTGTCCATGTTGAACTTCATAAGTTTCTTGTTAGCCCAAGTCTACTGGATGCAGTGTGTATGGACAGCCCCTTACCACATAAAATGCGGTGACTGTTATGATTAAATCTGAAAAGAGTTTCCATTTTAAAAAAGTTTTTTTTTAAATGGCTGTAACTTTATAAAATGTTCCCCATTTTTGGTTGTAAGTCTGGCCTGCCCAGCTGGGGATATTTTTGAAAGTTTCAACAAAACCAGCTTAGCTGCTAAGAGATGAAATATAAGTAAAAAATACACTTCCTGCTTCTTTAAAAAATGCAGCTTTTGGTAAAAATAGAAATTCAGCTGACGTGACTCTGGTATGAAAGCTGTGTTTGGAAAGGAAATAGTCTTCACCAAGGGGTGTGAACAGTCTCATTCCAAAGGAAATGGTTTTGATTTGTCTGAGGTTTTTAAAAAATTGCTCAGGACCTGATCTGAAGCCCATTGACGTCAAAGGAAAGATTCACAGTGACTTCAATGGGCTTGGGATCAAGTGTGAACTGAGCATGGGCAGCTGTTCGAGGCCTTTACCACCATCCATATAGCATCTGATTCTTAGAATGATTTTTGACTTGGCCTCTGGCTTTGGGATAGCGGATATAATTGCATCTCCAAAAGTAACTCCAGGTATAAATCAGTGATGACTTATTTTTTGTCCCTAGATCAAAAGTTCCATCTCAAAATGAAGCCTTGGTGACAAATTCTTTTACACAGACAACAGAGAATGGGAATTAGGGTTTGTTTCAGACTCTTATTTGTGCCCTGGGTAATTCTAGATTATTAATTTTCATAGCAACTGCTGATCTTTCAGCCACCTAAGATTTCATTTTGGCAAAAGCTTTGACGAGACAAGGGCCGCTGAACTGGACTTTTAAGTTGCTGTATACTGTAGTTGTAGAGTTTGTTTAGACGAGCTGAAGAAAGGATATTCCCACAGGGGAACTGAAGGGTATTACACTTTAGATGACTATTTTTGAATGTGTGAGATGGTAGCTGGGCTAAGTAGGGATGCTTCCTACTAAGAAAAAATAAAGATGGATAGACAGACATAAACAACTTTTATTGCCTATTAATGAGTACAGCTGATGTTTTGCTGTGAACACTTAATCCTCAGTCTAGAGTTGTGTCAATGTAAATTAATAAAATTACAGATACAGATATACTCTGCTGGCCAAATGTGAGTAGAAAGGACTGCAGAAATATCTGTTTGGCTATATATTTTTAGTATCTAAATGTTTTTCAGGTGGAGAGTGTAAAAGCACTGGAATCTCCACCTGGGATAAAGCTGTGTCTTCGGGTGCAGGAATTTCTGAAGAAAAGAGACTACATTAACTGGATCGGAATGGACAGACAGGCAGGGAGGAGACTGTTGATTGAGATCCAGCATGAATTTTTCCATGCTATAATGTGGTCTGGGGGCAATAGCCAGCTGTCCTGAGTTTGACTAGCCAGTTAGCTGCTCTGGCTGAATTGTGCAGCTGGGTGCTGGGAGAGAGAGTAAGCCAAGAGCAGGAAACTATGATTTTCCCCATGATGGAAAAGTTTCTTGTGCTGTGTATATCTTGTCAGTGAAAGACATAACATAAGGAAGGCAAAGCAAAAATCTTCACCACATCCCACTGTGATTACTACTTATTTTTCAATTAATTGTCTGAATTATTTAGCTTCCTTTAAAAACTCTATAGTGCATTGACACAAACAACGACCACACTTAACTGGCTGCTGGAAAGATTGTGCAAAATTTCTCTTAAATAAAACAAACATTATCCAACTGACCAGAAAGACAAATAGAACATTTTCATTTATTTCCAATCAAGTCTTGATGTATTAAAAGAGCAGTTAAAATTCTGAATTAATTACTGGTGATGTTGAAGCATAAAATATATAAAATTAAATACTACTGGACACTTGCACATTCTGAGACTAATAAAGATTTAAGTTATTTGGATTTCTAGTAGTGAAATATGGGACTGAACTGAGGATAAAAAAATCTATCTGCTAGGTACTATAGATCTAAGCTATGAAAATTTGCTAAGTGTATATTTCTTATATTATTAGACTTGCCAATCTCATTGTTCAAATAAATACTTCTTGCAAAGCTTACTTTTATAATGTTTTCTTAATCCAGCCTGCTTATTTTATTTTACTTTATACAAATGTAGAATCTCTACAAAGGACCTTAGTTCTGCACTTTTTCCAGATCAAATATACATAATTAAATGTTGTTTCTTGTATAGTAACAGAGAACAGCTTCTTATGAAGCAAACACCTGCTGGTAAGGAAAGAACCCTCAGCAGCTGAATTTAAAAAAAAAAAAATCACTCTATTCTTCTATTTTGTTTATTTTCATAAACTCTTAACAACTGACCTCCTTTCTCTTGGGACCAAAAATGACAATGACTTCCCAAAAAATTTCAGCACAATTTTTAAATTTTCTTTTAGACATTCCTTGCTAACAGTTTCATCTAAGTGGATGCAATCGACAGATCTGTGTTGGACTGTGGACTGAGAATGATACTGTTTTCATGTTGTATACGCAGATAATCTAAAGCACTGTGTAGTCACGTTTTGCTGTACAGATATGCAAATTTAGGTCACAAGTTCTACTTAAACTACATTATATAATGTACAGTTGTTTAAGACCAATTTAAAATTGAAAGTTAATACATTAGTAATATCATATGGCCTATGGGATCATTTGTCAATGTTAACATAAAAGACTGATGATTTGATAACTGAAGAGTATTTATTATAGTAGTAATTTGTACTATTATACTATAAATATGAGTGTCTTGGCATTTCTATAATAAATCCTATTTTCAGTGGTCTATTACTTGGTCATAAAAAAATCACCCTGGGCTGAATTAGATCTATTGTATGTACAATAACAATAATATATTACCAAAATGTACATTTAATCCAGTGAGTAATATGGACCTGAAAAACCCTTAAATGTGCATTAAATTAATCACAGGCATTATTTACATAGTTATTGGAATATGTCCTTCGGATACAGTCAATATTTTAAACCAAAGGTCTATGGGTCTGATGCTGATCTTACTTGCACAGGGGTAAATCATATCTAAAACTTTACTGGTGTCAAGAGAGCTACCCTAGGGAAAAATGATCCCTGATGAAAAATATCAGGGAGTATAAAATCAGATGCTGGATATAGAATTAGTCAAAATCAGCTATGTAGGATGGGCTCAGGTAAGATGTAAGAAGCTGTCAAGCGTCATGTCCACTGTCAGACTTTAAAAGACCTGTCACTGAATAAAAAGAGGACCTATATCTAGGAAATGAAACTTAGCAATTTCTGTTTATCCTCAGCCATGTTGTACCCGTAACTGAATAGTTATCAGTAGGGATAGAGGTGTCAGCTCCACCTCTGCCTTGGCATGCAGGAACTGGTCAGGAGCGCCAGGACTGCATCCTCCCGGTGCCTCCTAGGTGTGAACCCCAGCAAAGTGGATGAGGAGTTGTGGGAAGGAGATGGGCCCACAGAGATGCTGAGCAACATCAATGCTGGTGGTGTACAGCGTGTGCATTTTACTTACATGCTGTGGTGCACTGGAGGCATTGTGCCTCTCTAAGGTATAATCCCTTCTAGAGTTCCCCTCAGAGTGGTAAGAATCCACATCACCCTTTAATTAACACTTTGCCTAGGAGGCACAACTGAGCCTTCAGTATAGCCACAGGCTTTACATATACCTTAACTTGCAAATTGCAGATAAAAGTAGTTAATTTAAGTATAAACTGCCTCTTTTTTTAAGACCTTGATTTACACATAGAAGACAAAGTAATTACATTTAACAGATGTCACAGCTCTTAAAGAATATTTGATAATAATTAATCATTAAGATAGGAAAAAAAAAAACCCTAAAAGCAAAGTCAAGTCAGTTCAGAGCTGTGGTCAAAACCCCAACCTCTGAAAAGAAATTTTACTCTGTTCTGTCCTGTTCTCTATTTTGTTCTGTTCTATCCTATTCTATTCTTTCCCAGCTTTTACACTACATATATCATTGTAATATTGGCGCATCTTTCCAGCATACTACATTAAACAATGTCATTACTTTACATCAACGGTTCCATCAACTGTATTCCATGAAGTCAATCAGAGCTGTGGCTGCTCAGCACCGTGCAGGACTGCCAAGCATCTTCCACAATTCTCTAGCCACTGGATTTATTTTTTAATGCAGACGTCATCAGAGTTTATTCTTATCACTGTGCTGAGTGACCAAATCCTAAGAGAATCTAATCCAGAGATGCCTCTCCCTTCACCATCAGCATGCCAGAGCACTGGGCTTCTGTAGTTATAAATGACATTTACTTTACCCTCCTATCCATTTTTCTTAACTACTCTTTCTGCAGAGTGCAGAGAAGCAGAAGCAGGATACTCACAAGACCTCGGCTTGAATATCCTGCTCATAATCATAGACAGACACCAGGGCATAAGTGACATTTTTATGCTATGTCATTGCATATCATGCATGCCTACACTCATGATCCAAATAATATGGTATTTTTGTGAGTTTGAAGAGTGTCTGTTTAGTTGTTATTCATTTTGTTCACCCAACATTTTTATTCTACATTTTCTTCTCTTTCGTCTAACAGTTTTTCGCAAGTTTTGGTTTAAATGGGATTGTGGCCTGAAACACAAAATGTTCTTACTCCACTATTCAATGTTTTTCATCTTTTAAAACACATATATCCAAAGATGAAAATACCTTTTTTGGAGTCCACATCAAAAGAATGTTAGAAGTCATCAAAGAAAGTGGAAAGCAGAGCATATGCTGTTCTAAGGATGGATTCAATCCTCTAAAAATTAGGGGCCAGATTCTTCTGCCACTCATAAAAGTGGGAAAATATAGACTGACTCCACAAAGCAAAAAATCAGGCCCTGTAATATTAAAACACTGACAGATATTGCTAAGGGAAAGGTACAGGACATTTTTAATAAACATTAAAATATAAATGTACATAACATAAGCCTAAAGGACAGGTGATTGTATTTTCTTATTTTCTGAGAAGAGAATAATGAATTAATTGGACTTTGCAAAGATCATACCATTAGCTCTTTAACCTTTCTGAGTATGAGGATGCATTTTGCTTCTTTGCTTTTATCACAGGAAGGTTCCAGTTGTAATGTTATTGCTACGGATGGTCAAGTTACCTGGCATTTCTTAACTCCATTTATTTATGGACTTTTACAAAATGCTAGCTGTTTTTGCTGTTGTTTATAGCTTGTTTATTACAAACTACAGTATAGTAGAAGAGGTACTTCACTCAAAATGAGTGAAGAGGTACAGGCTTGCTAAATCAGAGCTTTCTCTTTCAAATCATGTTGGCGAAGCAAGTGAGCAGCCCAGTTTCTCACCCTCTCCCTCAGTAGAGCCAGGCAATGAGTTTCTCTGAAGTTAAATCTTCTCGTTCTCTGAAGTTAAAACAAGTTAGCTGTCATTCCTCAATGTGCAAGAAATCAGCTATAAGCACAACTTGGGTCACTCCATACCTCCCAAGCTGTGACAGAGGTGGCAGTGTTGCAGTCAGGCCATTGGCTTGTTTCTCCATACAGCACACAGTTCTCAATTTTTTTCCACAGCAGCAACAGACAAACCTGTAGGTTCAGAGCCTAGTTCCAGTCTGTCTTCCACATAGTTGACTTCATTTGCTTTTCTAATGCAAAAAGTAATCTTACTTTAAACAAGTTCTTTGGACCAGGTAAAGATAGGCATTGGATGGTGAAGCCAGGTTTTCCTTCCTATAACAGCCCACCCAGAAGGCCAGTCATGACACCAGTCCAAACACTCATCAGAGTACAGGAATAACTCCTCCTCTGCCTCTCAGGAGGCATCCTCTCTCAAGGATGTGTCAGAATTGGCAATCACACTCTTCCTGCAAATACACATGGTGATCTGCAAGCACAGGTTATCCCACCTTAACTGATGGAAAGCTCACAGTGAACTTGTATCTAATGGGGGTGCAAGTTAATGCATAGCTGCCTTGGGGCAGCCCATCAGCTGGAGGTGAATCAGTCATTATTAGCTTAAAAACCACAACCAAGCAAAACAAAAGCTAAATGAGCATAAGAACAAAGAATAGAAAAATGAGATTTTGAAAGCAGGACTTTCTGAAGTTTATTGGCCACTGATTTGACACATTTTCCATCTTGGGCCCCAAATGACTGGGTAAGGTTGTGTATGTTCAAAACCATGAGGGTCACATGTTCATTCAAAACTGAGTAGAAATGGTGAAATCAGATTATTTCACTGATGCCTCTGACTAGGAAGACTCCACATATTTGTGAAGGGAATGTTTCAATCTTCCATCCAAAAAAAGAAATGATCTCTCATGGCAAGCCTGATAATTTAGAGTCTTCTCAGGTTTTTGAATTATGCTACTCTATGTAGCTGAAAATTGTTTGATAAGCATCACTAAGTGGTCTGGCTTTAAACCAAGCCTGTCATCTAGTGGAGTGCTATGCTATTCCAACTTTAATCTAGATAACCGGCACACATAAAATAAGGAAACACAAATGTGACACAGCTGCAGCTAGTCTGGCGGAGCTAAAAAGCTTAACAGTGTTTTATGCCTGTAATATAAGACTGCTTACTAATGGGAGAATCCTATGTGCAAAACAGTGACAATCAGATTGCCTTTGATATAACTGGTTATAAAAATGTTGGAGATTTAGTATTTATGGTGCCTGCAGGTTACAATAAAATGCTTCTTGTGTTATGACTTTAGCAGACATTAAAAATGCTGTAGAACTATGACCAAACTTCACAAGTTACTGCCCAACACATGCGTAGCAAGCTAGGTTTGCAGCAGAGAATAGGTTAATGATCAGCAGTTTACAGAAAGGCTTGTGACATAACTTAGACATTACAGTGGTTTGTTGTGCAATCTATGTGCCCTTTCTGAATAATGTATCTGAATGTGCCAGGAAAACACAGTGTATGTATTAAGTTTACTAAATGAGAGTCAGTGTAATAAATTAAATAAATAGTGTGTGATCCAAGTGCTTTTGTCAATAATGCATTGATTATAATGCCACATACTGTACTAAAAATCTAATAAATACAAAATGTCAGCTGGATAACTAGAGTGTAAGTATGTTAAGTTCTGGCACTTGAGGCAAATATAAACAACACTATTCGTGCTCTAGGAGTAAAGGATTTTCCCCTTAGGAAAAGAATACACACTATCACTTACCCTACATTTCAAAACAGGAAACAGGTGCTCAGAAAAGAGTTCGAGAGATCTGGTCTTTTAATTATGGACCAAGAGACTAATATGGGGAAAAATAATTTCTGGTAGTAGAAGAGACAGATGAACAGAAACATAAACCAGAAATTATTTGTTCAGCCAAGGTATATTATACACCTGAACCTGTTACGTACTAGGACATATTATATACTGGGTGTCTCAAGAAGTATCTCTGCAAAGATATAACATGCAGTTGTGATTACAGCACTACAAGGAAAGTGCTGAAGGGGCTGCCTGATTTAATGTGGCATACCACTGGGATGCTAACAGACTGTGTCTTTGGCTCCTTGCTTTGCACTAAACTTAAGAATATTGTACAAAGTTGAGTAAATACATATGCACAGGCTTGCTCTCCTGGGACAGTACACCCTGTTGTCCATGAAATGCTTGCAGAGGCTTTCTGAGACTAATGGACCAGTCTGGAGGCTGATGTAACTTCTACAGCTCACACCAGACTGCACAGAAAAACTCAGTCTGAGTAGACCTGGTGCCACCAGCAGATGAGAAGGATTTTTCCCTGCCTGTGCAAACCAAAACTGAGTAATTTACTCAAAATACTAATAGCTGCCACAGAGCTGTGAGTTAGTGAAGACAAAACAACGTAAAAATATTGAGGGTGGTTGCTGGCAACAACAGCAGATTCCAGCGTTGCAGGTCAGCTAGCTGAATTGTTCTTGAAAAGATTTTAACTTTACTCAGAAATTCTCCCTAATGTTTTCTCTTAGCTGTTAGGCAGTGTCACCAGATATATTAAAAGCTGGCACATTTGTTTTTTTTATTTGGCCTCCAAGATAACCTTCATAAAAACTCATATATTTTCAAACTACTTCAGGATTTTAGGGCTCAACTGATAATCATATGTGACTAATCTGATTTTGGAAAGGATGATATGCAATTAGGCTGATGATCAGCTTGCAGTTTGTGAGTGCTAAGTCTCTACAAAGATGGCATTCTCATTTTTATGACCTGATCACCCAAAGAAAAGTCCAAGAAGCTGCAGGCCTGATTGTTCACAAGAGCCTGATCCAGAAAAGTAAGCATTTGAGAAAGTGTGAAATTTTAAGCATTTGAGTAGTTCTACCAACTTCAACTTACTCATATGTTATGCTGGATCAGTCTCAGACTAGAGCGAGATATCTGTGAGAATGCAACTCCAAGTATTCCGCATACACCCTTCCAGTCGCAATGGTTTCTTTTGCACTTGAGTGTAATGAGTTGAGCATCTGTTTGGAAACTTGAGTGCTAATGTGGCATTTTCTCTTAGTTAGATATATGTAGTAAATATGTGTTGGATGTTTCTAAAGATTGACCATTTGTCTTCTATGGTATGTATGTTTACCCAGAAATGATGCCTTCTCTACTTCTAAAATGAGAAATAGTGCAAAGAGATTGATGAATGTGTCTCTTTGCACACACAGACATGAATGTATTTTATGTTTAAACTAAGTACCTGTTGTAAAACACAGACCAAAAGCTGATTACTTGCAAGGATGGGTAACAGTATGCGGCTAAAGATTATGCAAGCACGTAATTGTGTAATGAAATCACTTAAATGCACTGGGAAATTCATTTTCCTTTCACCCTTGGAAAAACTGATCCACACAGGAAGAATTGGAATTTTATACTGAGGTTTTGACTCCTGTTCCCTCAGCCTTCTTCCATACCCTCCTGCACTTTCTGCTAGGTCTACAGCTTTTACATGTCTCTCCATGACTCTCTTCCTTTTGTCTGCCTCCTCAATGGCTCCAGAGTCCTAAAGAAATGTTCAGCTTTGAAGACTGGCCTAAAAAAATGGTAATTTTCCAGATAAAGGCCAGGTATTACTTCCGATTCATTCAGTATGCATCCCTATTATCCTGCAGGTCAGCTCCCGCCGTGCGCGCTCCATGGGTGTTCTGACTGCGTAAGGCCTGTGAGATTTGCCCCTTGTGACTGAACTGCAGATGGCACTTTCATATCTCTTATTTTAGCAGCAGTCAATTTGCTAAACTTTCTTAATAGCCAGCTACAAGGTGATTTGTGTGTCGCAGCCTCACAGCTTTCTCATGCCAATCAGAGGAAGGAAAGTATTGTCCATCGTGAGAAAATGGGGTCAGAGATGAAAGCTCCAGCCCCCATGGACAGGGTGACCATCGGGACAGATCCCACCTGCCTGGGCCCTGCACCAAGACAAACTCCTAAGAGTAACGTGACTCCAGGGGTAGCAGGCTGCGCCACTACAGGGGGCATGGATTTTGTCTCATTGTGCCTTTCCCTATTCTCTTTGGAAAGAGAGAATATTGGTTCCCCTCAGAAGAATTTCAATCAGAGGAGACGCGGGCCAGGCTTTGCAGAGTAGACTTCCCTGGCACACTCCTCGCCTATCAGGGCTGCACAGCTTCTGGATCAGAGTGTGAACAAAGAGCCTTGCATCTGCTTGCACAGGAGTCGGGTCACTTGCCAGAATTTCCTAACTACTTCTGGAGGCACAATCATCTGTGCAGATATATCTTCCTAGCAAGGTCAGCCATTTCAAGCAAATAATGAGTTTCGGTCATTGTTTGCTCTCAGGATGGATTATTTTTCTCTATCTCCACAACCAGGTTTGGATAAAAAGGAAAAACAACCCACCCTTTGTCAATATGCCGTATCCAAACCAAACCAACACATTTGGTTTCTGCAAGAAAACAAAGTCAAGCTTCAGTTTCTAAATAAACGACTTTTGGAGTCGTCATTCTGGAATTTTGCCTTCCTTTCCTGCATCATAACAACTCTTCTCAGAGAGAGGAAACGTCTTAGACAAGTAATACTATCTGCAGCTGCCTATCTCCAGTTAAATCCAAATTTCTTTTAAAGCAATGCTGAATGCTGCTGAAATTCCCAAAAGTTAGAAGCTGAGATGTAATTCAAAACCCTTCTTTTGAATTTTGTTTGGTGCCAGATTCAGCCATTCATTTTTACATATATGGTGATAATTAGGAATTGATCCCCTTACATTGTCTTGATAGAAAACCTTGCATCAGCTTCAGTGATGGCTAGATCATGCCCAGGATACTTTACAGCAATTTCTTAGTCAAGTCAAATATCTTGTTAGACAGCAGATGAGATTAAAACATTATATGATTGTGCGACCCATGAAACACTTGAATTTAATAGTTTCATACTTCTTACCTGAAATTTCTGGAATAGGGTTAAAACTGTGCATTAGTAATTTCTTAAGTTTGAATGAGTTGATTTATTAGCTCCTTCGTATGTTTTTATGTGGTTTAACTGCATAAACACAGTGAAACATACATCATGCTGTCTAAAGGCAGGGTGAAAAAAGAAGGAAAAGGAGAAAAAAAGGATCTCAAAACAAGATTGGAACACCAGAAATAACTAACTTGTTGCATTAGAAGGAGAAAGCAAGAACCCAAATCACCCTGCAAGGCACCCTAACCCAGCCATGTTATGGGGAGGATCAAAGCAAGGCAACAAGGGTGATGGAACAGTAAAATGAATGGTAATGAGGACTCTGTGGTTACACAGACTCAGCAGGCAGGGTGGCTGTCACATTCGTGAGAGCAACTGTGGCTGGATTCAGAGATTAAATGGAAACTAAGGGTTATGATTAAGCATAAACCCCAACAAACCCATGGCTCCAATGCCAGACATATGATTGCTATGCACTGCTTTGAATGCAGCTACTCACGGTTTTTGCTGAAGAGAGTGAGAAGAGATGAGCAGCTGAGCCCAGGATGGCAAACCACAAGTTCACCTCAGTTCGATGGAACACTCGGGCTGTCAGATCTTTAAGCCCGTGTTCAGATTTCATTGCAGTCAAGGAAGCTAGCAAGTGGCTTTGCATGAAAGCATTGAGCAGAACAGAAATGGACTTAATCATGGGCTTGGATGCTGTTCTGTGTTTCAAGTTAATAGTGCTAAAAATGAAGGTGATATGAGGCCTGTAGTTACAAGGTTTTGAACATCTAAACGCTATTTCACAACTTTTTTTTTCCTTGTCCAGAGTGAATTTTTATAGTTTAACCATTAATCTCATGAAACAGGAATTTAACATGTCAGTGTTGACAGACTGTTAACTATAGCAGCAATGACGAAGCTTCTATAATATTAACCTTTCAAAAAATAAAACTGCAATAATGATGTTGTTTCTATTAGACCTTTCAGATCACTTACAAATTATCTGGAACTCCTACTGTTTATTTGTTTTTACTTTAGATTGTTGCCCCAAGCACTTAAATAATTGTAATAAAATAATAATAGAATTAAGATTAGATAAATTAAGTGGAAATGAAACTGAATACATTTTCTATGACAGCTGGCAAGTCCCATTCTGTGACTGCTCAGAAACAAAACTGGAATTTTTATGACAGTAGACAATAAGGCGATCGTGTACAGGATGTAACCCAATGCTCAAGAGGAGCAGTGTGCAAGTGACACATCAACAAAAACAAACTTGTTTCATTTATGTACTGTTAATTACCATAACTTACATAATCATGGACATCTGTTCTCCCTCCCTCATACATGTACCTATACACAGATAATTACCACTTACTATTGGTTGGAAGAGCAAACAGCATAGTACAGAAATAGGTAGGGTATAGCATATAGCTCTAGATATG